>JAQGAZ010000084.1:0-107755 GCA_034692225.1 Polydesmus complanatus
TATAGGCCTACAGTACATCTAAAGTTGCACAAAGTCATCCAAAATGTGTTTTTGCGTTTATTTTACCATGTTTTTAAAATATGCGCCTTTAATCTAAATTTTTTTTTTTTTTTTTAATTTTTTTGGCCGTATATCGAAACTTTTTTGGGCCGTATATCGAAATTGTGCCATAATTCCCAAAGGCCGTTATAGCGAAACGCCGTATATCGAGGGGCCGTATATCGAGGGGCCGTATATCGAGGGGCCGTATATCGAGGGATGGGTGTATTAAAATTCTAATGTTGTGTCTAAACACTTTTTGACCGGAACAATAATTCTATTCCATTATCTGTTCAGCAGCAGAAATTGTAAGTACAACTTTATCTATCTAAAACCCTACAATAATGACTCACAAAATCGATCGGAGTGCGCAGAATGCAGTGGTCTTAAGCTAAGTTCTCTGGACGACTTTTCTGTGCGGGCGTAGAGCTGAGCGAAATGTTAAGTTCAATGGCAGCAAAAGCATTCAGCTCAAACTTGCAAGTTCAGCATGGATTCAGCTATGCTGTTCCCAGGATGATTTTTGCAAATTGTTTATGCGGAGTGCTGCTTGCACATGATTTCTAGGGTTTAAATGGCGGCCTGCAAATCTATACGGTGACCCAAGATGTTCAAATCAATTTTTTTTTGGGGAAAAAAAGGTTTGCTTGATTCTTTCCGGCCACCATTAACGACCAAATAAATACGTATGTAAACAATTCTCTTTGGTCTGCTTTGAAGGTAAAATAGCGGGAAATTGAAATGACGCTAATTTCGAACCATCTTTGATTTAGCAATATTTTACCAAATTTAGCTTTCTTACAAATTAATATACTGTAATTAATTGTTAAATAAATATAGATATAAGGCTTTGATTAACCGAATTAGTTACCCAAGCAATAAAACCCTAAAAACAAGTTCATTATGGTATTAAAAAGTTTAAACAAAAATTAAAGAACAAGCTATTATTATTTGATTTAGAAGTTTATAAAATATCTCCAATTATTGAAGCATTTAATAAAATTCAATCAATCTTGATTTCTAAAATAAATGCTATGGTATTAATACTGCACCAGTAATTTACTTAAAATGTAAAAAAAATATTTTTTATTTATTTATTTTTTATAATAATGGCAGGAAAACTTAGAAAGCCTACTGTAAAATTGAATCCAAGTTTTTAAAAAAAAAAAATTTTAATAGGGCAGGGAGCACAAAATTTAATTGAATATTGTTAACTGGGCCATAAAAGGGGCGGCAATTCAAGGGCCATCCCGGAATGCATGCTAGTGACGACACTGAGGATTTGATAGTGTTGACATAGTGGAGAGAGAAAATAGCTATTTTAACAAAAACAGCGTTATAATTAATAAGTTAATAATTTTTAAATTACAAAAAATATATATATATCGGGTGGCGCAAAAAAAAGTGGTACCCCCTGTTATTTTTGTAATTGTAAAATAAATTGTAAAAACTTTAAAAAGAATTATATTATAAAAACCACAATAGTAAGTTAATGAAATAGTGACGTCAAAGGTTTAGCTAGTAAGTAAAGAAAATTTTACAATTTTAAATTCGCCAAAAACATAATTTGGTTATATTGCAAGTTTTCAAGAGGGGTCCCACTTTTTTTGCGCCACCCGATATAGTACATGTACTATGAAGCACATTCGCCTTATTCCATGTGTTTAATAGGAAATAAGTTTATCTTTAATGTTAGACATTTTTATGAGTATAAAAAATTTAGAGCTTACTTTTAAATAACCAAATGGAATGATTCATTCGTTTCAATTGCTACAATACATTTTAATTCCCCATACTGCTAAGCAGTATTTTTGCTTTGAAGGGGGGGGGGGGAGAAAAAAATCAATGCTTAAACTACATTAAACTGTATGTTTTTATGCACAACTACTTTATATTTTTATGATGATCATAAAATGTAATTTTAAAATTGCCAATACAGTACATGTACTGTGTTTCAAATAATTACATGTATGCTATGCTGTAAAATTGCATTCACCCAAATTTGAATGGAGTGAAATTAATTTCTTCCGGACAACCAACTCGTAGCTGTCACTGCTAATTTACATTAATATAAACTTCGTTTAATGTACAGTAAAATGTTGATTTCTTAAACCGCTTTATTTTAATCCTCTAAAAATTCACTAAAAGACTCTTAATAATCCGGTGTAATAGAAAGAGTAATGCATAGCTCCCGTCGCTTTGCATTATCATAAATCCATGACTATGATTAAGAAAGTTAATTGATATCGACTTAAAATGTTTGAAGATTCCTAAAGATTATTCCTAGAACGATTTCAAGAGCAAAAAAAAAAATAATAATGATTAAAGTATTCATTATTAAGAATAAGATGTAGTGTAGTCTATGACACGTAAATTGTTGTCTCGATTTTAAATGACTTAATGATTATAATTGTTTTGACGTAGCGCGAAATAGTTTTGATTGTTATAATGGGTACCGTTTTGTGGCTCACCCCTATTTATTTTGTACCCCCAACTATTCTGCTTAAAGCGAATAAAAAAACGAGTCAAAAACTACGCTTTTAAGCAGAGTATATTAATGACGAATTCGAAATGTTTGTCAAAATCTATGAGAAAAATGTCCTTAATTTACGATTATAGGATCCGTCATTAATCAGATCACACCAAATCGTAACTGATTGTGCATCCCAACTACCCAAATCTTTGGCATTCAAGATTTATGTAGTGAGGATTTCTCCAATGATATTTTATAAAAACGTAATATCAAAAACCGGATTCTTTTTCACAACTTTTTTCCGTATTCACGGTTTTCCTAAGTGTTTGCGCATAGCCTATTATAGATAAATTTTGTTTTGGCCAAGCCGGACTCATGAAAAAACGCGGATCCTAGACATTTACCTATATGGTCTGCCTGTGGGTGATCACCTACAGTAACTATTATTCCGACTTCATGGATTTACAACCATTTTTATTTCAACGATTTATCAAAACGATACACTGAAAAAATATCAAAACAATAATATAGTATATTATCGATTTCCTTTTATCGAAATCAACATTCCTACTAAATAGAGTACGGTACCGCAGCATGCTTTCCTTCCCAAGCAACCAGAATCTACAACGTTTTAAGACAAAGATACAGTGTAATAATGACGACGCCTACTTTCTATCAATCCATCCTGCTAAATGCAATCAATACTTCAAACTAAACTTTTTGATTTCTTTCTATTTGCAACTAAATATTTTTATTTATTTACTTAATTTATTCTCATCAGCATTCTCTAGTCAATACACCTACATGCGTGTAATTAAAAGTTAATGAATACTGATGAGAAGCCGACAGCCACAAATGGGCAGAACGCGCCTTACTTCGTAGGTCTAAATTTAAATTTATTATCCTATTTAAATTGACGCAGATTTATTAGATAAAAATGCAGCGGGTATCTAAACTAGATTCAAAATTTCAGTTGTGTAGGACATCATCGGGAACCAATCTAATAAACAGCTCAAATCAAGTTAAATACTGTACTTGTAAAGTGGTAAAAAAAAAATCAGTGGACAGCGAAGTACGAGGAGGGAAAAGCGGAATTTCTGTGGGATAACATGTTAATGTAGATTAAGGTTTCGTATCGCGCCTACTCACGACAATCCTCCTCGAAAAATCGCACACCCGCAACAAAAGAGGCACAACTCTAATAGTTCATTTTGCAAAAAGGTGACTAAGAAATAGGTTGTAATTAATTTTTAATCAGGTTATTGAAAAATGAGTATTTTGAGTTGTGCCTCTTTTATTGCGGGTGTGCGAAATCAATACAAATGTAACACGAAAAAAACCAATCAATTCAATCAACTAATTCCTATAACCTTGCAAATCAATACCCTCCGTAAAGCAAACATTGATGGCACCCGGTGATGTTTCAACAGCTGACTAAATACAATAAACACTTTTTTTTAAGGCCCTTAACAATTATTCTTATTAAATATTTGACGTCATTGTTAAGCTTTTTAAAACTAAAATATAACTCGTAAAAATCTATTTGCACGTTTTATGCTCCTTCCCTTTTTTTTTTTTCAGTAATTATTAACGATAACTAGCGACCCGAGTTAAGATATTTGGATTAAGCGTCTTTTGATGCTTAACAATGACGTCAAAATGACATTACATACTCTATTTAATTCTTCAATATCATCACGTATCACAATTAATTTCATTTTTAAACAACGATATTCTCTAAACAAGGTTTGATTAGTTCATTTCGTTGAGTCAACTTCTTCTAAACTTTGCATCAGTGCACTTTATTTACATAATAACTCAGTCTATTAATAATCAATAAATGTATATTTAAAGAAAAAAATTATTAAAGAGCGTGGGATTAAGGATTATTGCCTAAATTATAATTTCCTGCCAACATTCAATGACGTGTCTTCCGAGAGATAAATTTCAACCATGTATTCCATGTATTTATAGTTAAAGAACAGTTTAAAATTTTTAATTAACTAGAGTTCAAAAGATTAGCGTAACTACTTCATAATGATACGGTAAAACATTTAAAACACAGTTTGGAGAGTTGGCGGTTAGGCTTGGTCTTCTTACGTTTATGACGAAAAATCCTAACCGCAATCTCTTTTAATACGGTATTATCGATCACTACGGTAGTATTGTTCATCAAATAAATCGGGAAATTCAATGGAAATGCCGTCCAACTTCCAACAAAATTTCTCTCAATCTTGTGATACTATTATTTTTTTCCGCCTGGTTAGAACGCTACGTGACATTGTATACTCGCGTTTAAACCCCGTGCGCGTTCGTCACCATCGTTATTAAATTAAAGAATCCAAATAAAAAATACTGTACAATACAATCAAATGAGTGAATGACGAAACGAGAACAAATAAATAAAAATGTAAATACACGGATTAATTTCGTAATCAGCGCTTATTATCTCTCTTTAACAACGCCAATTACTCGATAATTAATCCGTACGTAATAATCATTATAATAACAATTAGTAAAAAAAAAAAAAAATCGCACGCTATTATTAAATTATTCTCACTCCGAAGTCGCAATAAAGCCGCACTTTATTAAAGCAGCGGAATAAGCTGAAACGTGGGATTTTCAATCATCGATTTCATTCCCATCGATCAAAACTACTGTACTTCTCATTCATTTCAATTACGCTTGGAATAAATTTTTTTCAATTAAATGTGCGCGTTTAGTAAAAACGTCATAAAAATAACTGGTTTCGTTGGTTCCGAGGGCGTTGGTTGTGGGAGGGTAAAAGGAGGAAAGAGATACCGTACGTCTACGGCGTGGGCAATCTCCTTAATACGCATGTCTTTCCTTCGTCAACAACAATGCGCTTTTCAACCCATTTCAATCGCATCGCCATCAAAAGGCAAATATTTATATTATATAATAATAATAATACTGGGTGTAAGATAAGCAGGCCTAGCGGTAAACGCGTGGTTGAGTGCAAAACGGAGCGGCGCGGCGTTTCTCCGTCACCGTACACACACACAACAACCTCCCGCTCGCTCCCTCACTTTCCCCCCGTATCGCCATTTTCAAAACAACACGCTCTCGCCCAGCCCCCGGTTCAATATACTCTCGAAATTAAACTACGGTTACTTACATTTTAATGGATGTAGTCGTTGTTTGGCTGTGGAATGAGATTCGGGCAGTGTTGCTGGTGGAAAGACTTTGATAATAATATCCGGAGTGATTTGGGGTGAGCCGACTAGCGTGTTGTTCGTAGTCTCATGACTCACCGCTGCCGCCTAGCTAGGATGAAGAACGCGGTAGGCACTACTCGCTTTCCGTACAACACACGGCGACCTACGTCAGGAGAAAAAGTACGCCTGCGCATAGGTGACCACCCTCTCTACCAAGGGTGCGCTTTCATTCCTTTCCTTTCAATCCAACACACCGAGAGCCTTTTTACATTCCTAAATTGCTTTTTCTCTCTCTCTCCCTTTATCGCGTTTAAGAGTACAATGATTATAATGCCATAAAAAAATGTTTTTAAAAAGGAGAAAAAAAATCGTAATAATAATAAAAAAAAATACCGCGTAAGCGTAATAAAATTGTTTGAAATTGATTAATGATAACGGTTTATGTCGTTTAGAATAACATGGCTCCATTAAGCTAATTGACGAAATATTAAATATAAATTATAATACACTGTGATAATTATTATTTTTTTTACATACTGTAACCATTATTTGACTATGATTTAATTATTATAATTTTTACGTGGCAAATTATGATTAAAAACATGTGAGACGAATCAATAAAATAGATTTATGAGCGTTCTATCATCGAACTTAATATTATCAAATTGATTGGAAAATGATGGAGCTTAAATGTGAATTGTAATAAAAAGTATAATAATATTTAAGTGCCAGTATGAATAATTGATGTACGTGCACATTTATGCTTTTATGTAGGTGAAAGTTTATTTCAAAGCAAAACTCGAATAAATCAAAATTTCGTGGTTTATTTTTATTATCGAAACAATACAATAATTGCACTTAAATAGGCACAATTTTACATGAGAAGATCACCTCTAATGACAATTAATTATTTTTTGAGAATAGGTTTTTTTTTTTTCATTTTTGTCCTTGCCATATAAAAGCGCAAAATTATTTCGAAAAGTGTTAAAAAAAAAAAGAAAAAATTAAAAGCAAAATAATTTACAATAAAAACAGATTTTGAGCACAATAATAATAATAATAATCAGAAGGGAATTAGTATACGAAATGAAACGCAATTCAATGACATTTGTAGCTTAATATAATAACTTTGTAAATAATAATAATTGAAATTGCCTTTTTTTTTTTTCATAAATTCAAAAAAAAAAAAATGTTTGGGGGAAAATAATTTACATTATCACCATATATATGGAATCAAATCAATCAATTCCGATATATAATAATTCATTCGATTCGGAGAGATTTTGTTATTGTGAGAGAAAAAAAAAATTATTAAACGCAAAAATCGATTAGCTTTACATCATCAATCAAATCAAACATTACAATCGCGAATATCAAAGAAAAATCAATTGAATTGGACGATTGGATTTTTTTTTCATATGCCTAAAACGTCATATATATCGTTGCATATAAGCCAAATTTCCACACAGTGGAATGCAATAATCAGTTTTGCTTTATTTTTTTTATTTATTTAATTTTTTTTTTTTAAATAAAAAAAACAATTCGTGGAAGAACTACTACACCTTATTAATCATTTCACTAAAAGTTCCAAAAAATTAAAACAAGAAAAGAAAAAGAATATTAACACATCAAACATTGACTATACATAGAGCAGATAGAAATCTAAGTACAGATAAATTACAGCCGTATGCATTGTGTATCACACCAATATATCGATCAATATTGAACGAACAATCATATTTTCGTAAAAAAATTATGAAGAAGAAAAAAAAACACAAATAATTATTGGTAAAAATTGATTGAAAGTAATTAATACAAAGTATTAAAACCAAATTGATTCGTTTTTATTTTTTTAAATGTTAAAAAAAAAAATACATTCAGTAAAAAAAATTAAACACAAAATAAAATTAATTCAATTCGTTTTTCTTTTTCGATCATTTGGTGCGATATTTAATCGAAAATTATAAACAAAAACAAGGGTTCACCGTTTTAATTGAAGCTATTTACTGATATGAAATCGAACGCTATTAAAATCAGATAGAAATATACATAAAAAGTTCAATATAATATATATTTTTTTATCAGATTCTTTTATTTATTTCTATTATTATTACTGTATTATTAAAAAAAAGTGTAACTGAAAAATACACGACAGGCACTGAGACTTTTTTTTTTAATAGTCTCGACGTTTTTATTAGTTTTTCCACCCTGAATTACAAATCACAAAGACTCGAATCGAGAACAAAAAAGAAGCAGCTGTAAATTAAAATATGCGTTGAGAAGCTCGTATTAACCCGAAAATATTTAATAACAAATCACAGAAAAACGTCAACTTTTAGATGAAAGTGGGTGAGATGAGTGGGTGGGTGGAAGGAAGAAAAATCTATTTGGATGAAATTTCAAATTAAACATTGTTTTCTCGGATTTCTCCGTCAACAAAATAATAAAAAAAGAGTTTGAAATTATTTAGATGAGCGACATAAAAATCACTATTAAAAAAAATGCATTTTTAACAGAGATTTTGTTCGTCACTCGTACTTATAGTATACAATACGTATTTAAAAATCCAAAGCACATAATAATATATTTAAATCAATTCGTATTAATTAACATTAACCATATTTTTTTTTTTGCGTAACTATTCATCAATAATTATTTTGCAGACAAAAAAGAAAAAAAAAAGCAAAAACAGAAAAAAAAAAGCAAAAACAGAAAAAATTGATTTACGGTAGAAATAAAAAATAATTGATGTGTCAAAAATCATAATAATTAAGCGTTTGCCATATTAATTTCATTTACATAATCGCAAGGTTTTTGACATAAAATTTGCTGTAATTATGAGTTTGATGATTGAAAATGAAAAATTATGAGAAAGGAAAAACAAGGAAATGACATCACAGTCTAAGCCTCAAAAAACTATTTTTTTTAGCCAAGTTCATCATTTACGCCTCAACTTTTATTAATTATTAATAAGCATTTTCTCACTCATTTATACCAATTGAATTAACGTCTTTACTTCTCCTTTTTATTTTGTATATTTCCTTTTTTTTTTGTGGGGTAAAAATCACGTGACAATACAAATATCAAAACCACCAATCTCCTTCTATTAATTTGTATACAAAACAGTGAGCAGACACCTTTTTTTTTTTTTTATCTTTTTCTTCTTTTCTTTAAATACACTAATACTATAATCATCAATAATATTATAGATCACGGTTTACCTCAAATTAACACATTATCCATGACTTTTTTTTTAATTTTTTTTCGCGTGCGAATAAATGATGTGCGTTTCATTTTTATATACAGCGACGGTTATGTTTTTTTTTCAATAATAATTATTAATTTCGACCCTAATATAATTATTAATATTAAATTTTTATTTATTTAGTTGAGTGTTTGCGATGCAGTTTTATTTCTTCAGCGTTGGTTTATTTTTCTAACTGATTCTATAATTAATACATTAAAAAAAATGTTGTTTATGTTTTCCTAATTTTAAAAATTAATTACGATTTTAGGTAAAACTATCGCTATTGTTGTTGCATAATATTGCATTTCATTTTGATAAATTTTGTAATTATTTTTTATTAACGTCAAATCTGGTTCATTTAAATTGTCTCATTCCGATAAAAATATTTTTTAGCGAATGTTTCAAAAGTGTATATATAAAAAAAAAAAAAAAGAAATAAAAACTAAAATTAAAAACTAGAATTCATCAGATCTATCACATTGTCCGTCCTCACTTTTTTCAATCATCAATGATTAGTTCCAACGACTAGTTTAATTAAATTGGAAATAATAAATGCCACATTCAGCGTTTTCTTGTCATTTACAAGTGTTAAAAAAGTGACTACTGAGGGCAACAACAACAAAAAAAAAATCAAATAATAAAGCTAGTTAATCATTTATAAGCTCTGTATATAACTTAAATAAACAGCAAAAAAAACAAAACTTTTTCTATTTATGTAAAAGTGTAAAACTATTCTTCTATCTTTAGTAAATATTTCCACATTAGAAAGAATATTATGTTGGCACAGACTTTTATCTATTTTTTTGCGCACGTACGTTTCGCGTGCATCATCATTTTCTTCTCAAAAAACGATCTCACAATAATTCGAGATTGACGGTTTTTAAATTCTTCAAACACACTCCGAAGCTGTTTTTACAAAAAAAAAAAAAACCCCCCTCCTTTTTTTATCCACTAAACCTCATTATTATTTTCATAGTATTATTATTAAGCTATTATCCCGGCATTAGCGTCGTTTTCTAACATAATAGGTGTGTTTACCTGCCTCGTGTTTACATGCATGCATGCAGAAAGAAAAAAGAGAGGAAGCATTCGTATACCTTACACCGTCATATTATAAGTAGGTAACGTTATCAAACCTTTTTCTCACTTAATTATAATCGAATCAATCATAATTCAAATGAAAGAAAATGTTCCGAGGTAAAAAGACGAAAAATATGTTAATGGTGAAAAGAAAATAAAATTCAAAGAAAAGAAAAAGATATACCCGGGTACTGTGTTTTTTCAATTTTATCTTTTTAACATGAAACTAATAATAATTATATATGAAATTTCTTTCAAAAAATTCGACGTAAAAAAACAAAAAAAAAAAAACAACGCGTAAATAATCGATAATTATTAAAAGATCGATTTTGCTCTTCTTCACGTTTGTTTACTTCTTTTCTTCACTGCAAGCTTGAAATTTTCCGATCCGCACAACGCATATCACAAACTTCATACAAATAAAAAATAAACCGAAAATATTATATAATGCATCATAAAAAAAAAAAAGAATAAATGAGAAAGAAAGATAGAAAAACAATCACAAAACAAAAACGAGAAAAAATGTCAATTAAATATAATCATTATTTATATCAATAAATTTTAATTGTAGCTAATGACAGTTTACTATCAATTCGTCAAAACAAACAAAACTTCCGCGTCTTCGTTTTAATCTCCGTATCGAACATAAAACAAAAACTCATCCTCTTCTTAATCTTCCTCCAAATAATAATAGTAATAAATCCGTAATTTATAAATCATTAATCACATTTTTTTTTCTTTCTCTCATCTAAAAAAAAAAAAAACAATTTCCCGCCGATTTCCAACAAAAAAAAAATTTGATAAGCGTCTAAATAAAGCAGTGAGAGAGAGAAAGAGATAGTTTTTCTTACGACTCGTCATAATGATTTTGAGAATGTTTTTGAGATTGTCCTGTATATCCATTACTCACACATACTGTTAGAAATATCTAACATTTCGTTCTCCTCCTTTTTTTTCGTTTTCGCATCTTCTTCCTAGACAACTGTTTATATATAATAATATACGAAAAGATTCCGTTTCACCCCCGATTTAAAAGAGGAGGATGATGATGATGATTAGTTCACTGATCCCTCTCACCCTTGGTCCGACGAGGAGAGAGAACCTTCGTTCAACATTTCATATCTAACAAACAAAAAAAGATATAAACTCTCATTATACGCTTGTTTCTTTCCGAAATTTCGGCCGACGACAGATTCAAGGTTCGCAAAAACGACTCTTAAGGTACCTGAGACTAAGTAGAAGGTGGATTCGGTGTCTGGGAGTTGGCCAACAGGGCTAACGTTTCGGGAGAAGCAGCTGCCTTCAATATGGAATTTTCAAATTCCAACTGATTAATCCTCTCCATCAGTTCGGTGATCTTTTCTTTTAACACGTCGACTTCTTCGCGTACCGCAAACATCAGATGACTTTTCACCAGATCCTATAACATCGTGAAGAAAAATAGAAAGAAGAAAAAAAGTTCCCCCACAAAAAGAAACAACCATTTAATTAAATATTTCAAAATTAAACGATGACAATGACATTTTAAAAAAGTTGTAGTCAAAAAAAAAATTCCAATCTATTTCTGGGAGAAAAAGTTCAAAATATTCGCGAGAAAAGGTTCAAAACTTTTAACCTGAAACCATCATTATTATTATTTTTTTTTTCAAAAAAAAGCTGTCAGCTAAAAGACAACTTTTTTACCCTTCTCTCACTCGTCTTCGTTTAAAATTCCATAATCTTGTACTAAAAGAAAAACAATTTTCTCTCTTTTGTCCTTGAAACTTTTGAGAAGTTTTAGACACTTTTGTACTATATTTACGACGAGGACCAAATAATCCTTGAAAACGTAAACACGTACATTAAAAAAGTTAAAAGGTGTTTTCATTCGTGAGCGAAATGCTCAATACTTTTCTACGCAATAACTTTTCCTCAATTATTATAATTCATGTACCTATTAATTGCTTGACCAAAACGTAATAAATAATTTTGGAAAACGATTTCAAATATTTCGCCAGAAATAAACAGAATTTTTTTTTTGACAGCTATACATCCAGACCTCGCCACATTTTGCGTTATATTGTAGATGCATCTCTACTCAATTACCGCTAAATAGAACTACGCTTCTCAAAAATGCACCCAAATACTTGCATACTCGGATTTTCGAAATTGAATTATTGCCAGTTTGTTTTCCCCCTGATAAGTACTTTATTTTTGTTGTTAAATGAGTTTTATTAAATTTTATAAAGATAACCGCTCCAGTTTTATTAAGACATTTTTTTAATGCGTCCCACATGTTCGGTATTTATAATTTTTTCAAGCCATGTACAGGTTCGATATTCACATGGGTTACCTACCATTATGGCAAATCGTAATTCATTTTGTATCCTGTTCATTTTAAATGCTAATCAAGGTCTGGCTGTATACGTATTTTGAAGAAAAGAAAAACAACAAAAAACTTACCATGGCTTGTTCAATTTTATTATCGATGGCCACAGTACTGGTCCCAGAAGAACTACAAAACAAAAACAAAATAACTCTTTTTAGACCTTAAATTTTAATAATAAATAACAAAAAAGTATAGTTATTATTTATCACTAAATTAAGCGTGAACCATGTACCGATTTCGTTTTTTATGTCTACAACTTTTTTCCTCCTCCTCAATATCAATCCAATCTTCCTCTTGCTTTTTCAATACCATCTTAATATTATTTCCCTAACATCAATTGTTTTTTTAAAAAAAGTAAAAATCAACTCCAAAAAAAAAAAATTGCCCCATTACCGAATTAACAAGTTCTCTGTGCCTCATTCGCTTTGCTTGTTGGAGATGAATATTTTGGGGGTTGAGCTTACGTTCTTTCGCCATTCGCCAAGCCAACTCACTTCGCTCGTTTATCTTATGAGGCGACATGCGTTCGTATTCGATCTCCACGTTGCATTCGGGGAGTGGACCAGAAGGGTGATTGTGTTCGATACCCGTTCGATTGCGCACAGTGTTATTATCTCGAACCTGTACCCGCGCTGGACACCGCCTGTTTTTGCAACGCCAATAACTCCTCGAACCGCTCTCCTTGTTCTTCACAAAACAGTACCCGTTGTGAACCAACATCATAGCGCTATGCTTGGGAGATTGGATAAATGTCACTTTATTCGAAGCATTATCCATCGTTCAATTATCTTATTGCAACAGTTAAGGAATTTTCATTCAGGTTTAAAACTTTAGTTTTTATAATCAACGAGTAAAATTTTAGCAGCAAAAAACTCCTCACATTATAAATCAGAAAATTAAGGAAGTGAATTCTACCGTAGTCGATGCACTCGCCCCATATTAAATGTTTAAAGAGTACTTAATATTTCTTAAGCACGCTGTATAAACCCCGTTAAAAACTATGTGCAGGACAAGTGTTGGCTCTTGCAGTTTGAAAAAAGTTTAAAAAACTTCAATGTTTGGTTTTCTCAAAATTCTAATTATATTTTCGAAACTTGATTCACTTCAGAGTTGGGCGTCACACTTATTAATTAAGGTTTACCGACCTTTATTAGGAAAAATAAGTAAATAAAATAGAAGCCGATGTTTCGTTTTGCTTTAACAATAAAATATTGTTACTTATTCGATGCTCCACTTTAACAGTAAATTGAAAAATTGTAAAAATTTAGAGGTCAACCGAATGTCAACAAATTCAAATAGAGAATATCCGTCGCGTAAATTAATACTTTAAAAAATGCTTGAAAATGAATGCAATGCCTGGGAACAACGCACACTCTTTGCAGAATCCTATAAACTAATCAATAAATTAATTTAAAAAAATTCTATTGACTTTAATAATAAGAAAAAAATAATAGTAAATTCAAATAACAAACAACTCATCTATCATATTAATTTACTAAATAAAAAACACTTGAAGAAATAAAAAGCAAGCGCTTTCTCATTCTACTTCTTCGAAACTAAAACATTTTTCAAAACATTGAATCTAGTCGTTATAATGACGTCAAAAATCGACTTTTTTTTTTGTGATTTCGTAATAATAAACCGAAATAAAAAAAAAAAAAAACTCGCTCGATCCAATTCAATTATGAAAGTACCGCCTACGCGCTACTCTTATATAAATTCTATCGCGTCTTACAAATCAGAGAGAATGATGATAGTACATGTACTTACAAATATGGAGCTGCCATGTCGTAGCGCTCATATCGACCGAATAGGAAGCCGAATGAATGTCGTTCACAACGTATTCTAATATGCTTTCCCCACACCATCAACCAAACACAATCGCTAGATAAATAACAATGGCAGAGTGGTACCGGTACTAATAAAAAATAATTGTTATCAAACGTCAGTAGCCATGACGTATTATCCTGTCTCTTTCCGCAACTTAACATTCAATTACCAACTAAGTAGTTAGAATAATATAAAAATTGGTGTCAAATCGGCTCGCGAGATGTGTCACCCGTGCAATTTACAATGCAAACAGTGCCAACAGAAGCCACGACGACGACTACTAGCTCTGTACTCGTGATATATTAATAAGTTGATAATTGGATGTGTTCGAGGGTGGGTCAAAAATTATTCTCGAAACTCAAAGCGCGCTCATGTTAAGGATGTAGTAGCATGAAGCGTTCGCATGATAAGCCTCTGATGGTATTTGAGAGAAAAATATCGTTGGAACTTTGAACCGACAGCCCCACTTGAAAACGTCTTGGACTCGCATGCCAATCACTTATCAAAGTCACCTCTAAAATCCTTCTCAATCGATTGGTCAACTACAGTAGTTTAATAATAATTGTGAGTCAGACAAACTGATAAAAATTCACTTAATCTCAAGTTCGTTGCTATCGGGGTTTCTTAATCGAGGTTTAGAATCTTAATCTTTGATAAAAACAAAACTTTCAGTGCTTACAAAATAGCTTTACGTAAAAACCACTTTCCAGAACTTTCTTTTAATCTCTTACGGTAGTAGCAACAACATGGCTTAATAAGCATAAAACGAAAATTAATTAAGCTAGATCACGCGACTATTTTCGAAACTAAAGACTGGTTCTCCGGAAGTGAAAACCTCGGCTACATTTTAACGCTTAGAATTCTCAGATGCATTGCAGAACCAACTCTTCTGAGTAATTTCTAGCTGAAAACTTACTGAATTTGTAAATTTCAACAGTCAGCAAATGCAACATCAAAAAATAAAATTTAACACAGATTTCTGCTCGAGCTAAAAAAACCGTCCAAATGATTAAAAAAAAAACCTCGACAGCCTCTATATTTAGGTCCCGAAATTCAAAACCGAATTCATTTTTCAGATTTTTCGTTATCTCTTTCTCCTTCAAAATAACGTAGAAAAAGAGATCAGTGATCTTCGACCTTGCTTCGCCCATCACTACTGTACAGTACTACCACAGTACCAATACTAAGTAAAGCTTAAAATACTACCCCAACTACCCGTACCATCACTTCTACCTTAACAACATCGCACATTTTTGAGCGTGAAAATAGCAAAAATTGTAAAATCGCCAAAAACAATTCCTGCATTTTTAAAAAAAGAATTTGGGGGATTTTCAATGAGAAACTTCATTTATTGCGTTGCGCGCTTCAAACATAAATTACCAATAGTTACGGCAATGATAACACTTTCATCACCAACTCTAAAAATAAATAAAATACTTGAACTCATAATTAATACTCCAAGTAATTATATTACATGCAAACACTAGACTAAAAAACAAATTTGAATGACAAGTTTAATTGAACGTAAGAGCACAACAATTAATAAATAAATAATTAGCTCAATGACTCATCAATTAAATAATAAATTAAATTTGATTGACAGCCCAGTGAACTAGATTTATATAATCTTCCTTAATCTCTGTTAAATTATCGCAATGATCTACAGTATACAGTATTGCCAACTTTAAATAAATTTCCAAAATTTATAAAAAAAAATTAAATCTCCTTAAAAAAAATTTAATTTCTCAAAAAGCATTAATAAAAAAAATTATTTTATTTGAGTATCAAGCAAAATTCAATACCAATATTAATTTATTGGCATCTATTAAAATATTAATTTGTATCAAATAAATTTTTAACTATTTATAATTATTATGCAATAATAAACTTTTAATTAAAAAAAAAAGATGCTCAAATTTCTACTCAAAAAAACTTAATAAAAACGAGACGCAATATTTACTGTAATTATTCAAGTCAAGTGCTTAATCGCATTTTAATTAGCTAGCTTTCTCCTTTAAACTGCACTAAAACCCATCGCGTGAACACGTGCTAGTTCTCCGTGATAAATAAATAATTAACTTTTTGCTAATCTCATCCAAAAAAAAAAAAGTACCACCTCTCAAAACTCATTAAATCAATTGGAATTGTGGGTTGCGTCATGTACGTGTTTTCACTGTTTTGTATGTGTGTGTAGGCTGAGGAGAAAATGTCGAGCAAACAAAGCCCAGATGGAGTCAGTCACCGACCGCATGCCATACACTGGTAGTAGCGCCAATAGCGAACAAAATGGCAGCCAGCGCATGGCAACAGAGAAAAAAGTGAAGTGAAGCGCATTTGATCAAACTATTTAACACTCCATAACAACAACAGCAACTTTCGCTTCGTATTCTCTCGGCGAAGTGTTGTAGGCCGAGGTCAAACACAACTTAACTTTTAATGGCAAAAAAAAAAAAAAAACCAGGTAAAAAAACTCATCGTGAGTTTCGGTTACCAAGCGTAAAAAATAAATAACTAACAAAAAAAAAAAACACCCACATTGCCAATCAGCAATTAATTAAATGAACACTCAATAATAATTACTGTAATTTTTTTTAAAAAAAACCTCAACTTAGGCCTAACATTTCCATAACGAAAATCAAACACGAAAACTTTCCGGCCTAACCTTAAACTAAAAAATTTTATTAAATCAAAGTTCAACCCATAAAACAATCACCATCTCGGTTTAATTAATCTACGTTGTTGCAATCAAAAAGAAATTAAAATAAAACAATAAATTTTTTATTTAAAAAAAAATAAATAAATAAATACAGTAAAAAAGTTTTTAATCTTGTTTACAATGTAGCAGTAGTTTTATTGCAATATAGGTTGATGAAATTTAATCTCGTTCAGTAAAACTGCTTTTGCTGCAATCAAAACTACAAATTAAGATTAACCACGTGTAATTAAATGTCAATTTCTGATTTTTTTTTTAAATGTGTCGTTCTAAGAAAATTTAAAAAAATATTACTCCATCAATGGATTACAGTTCCAAGACAACACAAAATTCTGCATAATTGCGTACAATGCAAACTCTACAATATTTTTTTTAAAAAATCAATCAAACTTATTATTTTGTCTATGCAGTAATATTACTTAAGCTCAGAAAATAACTTCCCAACAGGACAATACATTTCAAATAGGACTAGACTAAAAAAATCTATTCTCGTTCATCGTCATTCGCAGTGCAATATCATCGCAGTACATGTATTTCGTTCTCACTCGTGGTACTTGTCTGTCTTCAATTCCTTCAAACTGACCTACTTCTCCGACCCCCACCCGCCCCCCTAACATACCCGGTGTCCCGACCGACAAACGTTTTAGCAAAGGCGGGTGGGCCAACGTCACCGGGTGGCAGGCTCCATTTGGCTGCCAGCCTCCTTCTCCTTCCCAATCAAAAAATCATAATAAACATTTCGCACAAAATCGAAAATAAATTCGATTAAAAAAAAAAACAACGGCCTAACTCTTTCGGTTTTTCCACCGAATTAAATCAACGCGCAAGAAGCCATAACATCAACTCTAAAATTAAATTATTAACACGCGAACAAGTCATTCCCAATGGCTTTTCATTCATTTTTCATCGTGGAAAACGTCCACCCACCTACCTACCCAATCTTCACAATTATTATTAACGTGCAGTCTGCGCTTGCACGTTCTTATTATTACATCCTGGCACTCGGCCACCAACGCCGTACACATCACCGACACCGGTAAAATAAAAATAATAATATAAAAAAAAAAAAAAAAAAAATGAATTGTGAGCCGGATCCTCGCCATACCAAATAAACGTCAGCGTTTTCAAAAATGTCAGATCAAATAGCCATCTACACACAACAATCGATAGCACTTTGTTCCATCAAAACAAGCTTCGTCAAAAACAGAAACAAAAAAAAAATCAGCTGTTCCTCGAATAAATCAACGGAGAAAGAAATCGATTCCCTTATTCAGAATTCAAATTATTGCCATATATTTTTTTTATTTTAGGAATGACGCACCATACAACTTTAAAAATAGAATTTCAAAACTCAAAAGTTATCAACGAGCACGTTAATTACTCCCAGAGTTGAAATCATTAGCTAACCTAAATTTTTGCTTTTTCCTTCTTTTGAAAAAGTTTTAATACAAATTCCTCAAACATTTTTTTTCATCTCCAACGATACGCGAATTATTATCGCTTGTCGAAATAAAATTTCCCGGAAGTTAACTCCGTTCTGTAGATTTTTTTTTTCTTCTTTCTTTCTGGCGAATGTCTCATCAACCCACAAAAATATATTCTGTTGCTAACAATAAGCTGCTAAATTCTCATCCGAAAGTCGATCCAAAATCAAAAAAAAAACTAAACCATAAATAGAAGGGAAAAAAAAATAAAAGAAGAAACGAAATAAATCTTTTGAGAGTTCTACTCAAACGTCAAAAACACGTTTTCCCAACTTTCATTGCCAAACGAAAAGATCAACCGCAACGAAATATAATAATTGTTTCACCAGAATTCAATTCAGAGCTCTGAACAAATCGAGATTGAAATTAGAAATAGAAAACATCGTCTAATAATAACAAATAAGTCAACGTCGATAATCGTAAATTTCGATGTCAACCGCTGATCTAGTTTTATTTAATTAAATTAGTTCTCGGTTTACACTGACTTCAAGTGAGTAATCTACACAGTTGCTAACAAAAAGAACTAATCTAATTTAATAAAAAAAAAAACGAAAACAAAAAACCTTCAATTAAATTTTGATCTACTTTTAAATCTCGTTCAACAAAAACTCTAAATTTAAAATCAAAGAATAAGTCATTAAAACGAGATTAAGAAAATGCGGTGGCAACGAAACCATCGTAAACGACGGTGAACTAGAATGGCGAGCGAAGGAGACGAACGCGCGCAAAATCCCTGACGATTGTAAACGATTTCGAACCTGAACTCGCGAGGGACTTTTCCCCATCTCTCCCCGATAGATTTATTAATAGTCGTAAACATACTTTTTCCTGCTAATAATAGCCACATATGTTCAGAGAGCTCCGTGTGTACACCAAAAAATTTGCCGAACACGTTTTTAATTTGTCTTCTTTTTAAGAAAGAAAAAAAAAAATTCAAAAATTATCTCCAAAAACTCATCATCTATCAACAAATTTATGGCCCAAACTTGCATAACTTAACACCGCTTTCCTTAACGATCAACGCGCCATTTCCTCGTACGAATTTCACTAAAAATAACTTGGAACTAAAACAAATAAATGATAAAAAAAAAATTTGCAGCATACTCCACGCTTTTAATCAATTAACGATAACCAATGACATCATTTTTTAAAGAAGTAAATAAAAGTGATGATGAAAAATTTCGAAGAAAAATAATAATTCCCCACTGTCAACCAACATCAAAAACACAAAAAAAAAAATATATCAATTGAAAAACTCGATCATAAATAAAAAGAACTTTTGTATAGCGAAGGGGTGGAAGAACTTGGAACGAGTTTGTTTCTCTAACTAATTTTCGATTCTCCATGGAAATCAAATTAATGGCGCAAATATCGATCTCTCTCACACATACACAAAAAATAAACAAGTACAGCAGTGTACAAAAACAAAAACCCACGCACAATTCATTTTTCTATTATACTTTAAAAAAAAAAATTCAAAATACACTAAAAAAATTCAAAATGTGTATTTTTCTCACCTGATAAAATTTCTTATGAAGCCGTAAATTGTCCTCAAAAGACAGTTATCAGCGCTGGCTACGTCCCATTTCAAGCAAACCACAGGTACGGTGTTGGAACCGGTAGAAACGGCAGTACAACTCATCGTAACAACCGCCGAAGCACGTAATAATACTTCGAATAAATATTTTTTTATTTGGTGTAAAACCAAAAATCCCGAAAAGTAAATAACAGAAGAAAAAAAAAATATAATAAGGAAAAACCGATAATAAAAAATTAAAGTTTGTCTCTCCGCTCAACGACAATATCGCAAGTTCCAATACAAACAACAAGTGAAGTACGGTACTGGAAAACTCGGTGATATCACCGCCGTTAAATATGTGAACGAAGATTGAAGTAGCAGGCTGAGATCAGCTGACGACTGCGTGAATATCTTTCCAACTAAGCACTTGGCCGCACCTTAGTCTCATTCTTATAACCGGAGAAGATACAGCCCAGCTACATCCAAATCAACTAAAACTTTTTTTTTTAAATAAAAAAAAAGGAAAAAAAAAAAAAAAATCCCGAGAAATTTCGGGAGTAGCGAGATCTTTCCCCCCTTAAGCTTTATCCTTATAAATAACGCCGAAAAAAAAAAATTCCCCGATATTTTTTTTTATCCTTCCGAACTCAACAACAACGCTCGTATTAAGCAACCGTCGTTAGTATACAGAAAAAAAAAAAGTTGTGTGTTCGGAGCTGATGCCAGAGTCGTAGCAGTGGAAGACAGCTGGTCTCCTACCAACACACACACAGCACAGTGAAAGAGAGAATCACTCTTTGGCTTCCCGCCAAAAACTTCTGCAAATAAAATGAATAATATTTCTTTCGGTGAGATCCATAGCAAAAAAAAAAAAATAGAAAATAAAAAAAGCTCCTCCTCATTTCTACTCTTCCTCGTTACTACCACCCAACCCCCTCATCTAACATGTAGTATACTACCACCTGATTTATTTGTATTCATTTTTTCCAAATGTCTCAACAAGCAGCCAACGATTCTTCGTAAATTATCCTAATTAATCCGCGTTAACCACTACTCGTCTACGCTTCTCTCCCTCATTCATGTGACGTTGATCACCTGACGACCAATTACGTCACAACAACCCCCCCTTCACCTACACAGTAAATGTACCGGTAAATATCTAAGGTAGTGGTGATTCCCAACCATTTTTTTAAAAAGTCATAGCGCAAACTGACGCGAAGCCATAACTTAATAAAATTTGTCAAATAAATGGTGAAAATGGCTAATAAAACGATTTAAAAATTCAAAATAAATGTAACTTTGCGCTTTTGAAGAATGCAAAAAACTAAACGTGACAAAAATGTGCTAATAAAATTATTTTGCTACCGGTTTAAAAAAAATAAATTTTTTATGAATGAAAACTTTCGCAAAAATGTGAAAAAAAATCTCTTAAAAACTCAAAAAGCTCAAAATACTTGTACCGTATAGGCCTACGTATAATTACGGGTTTTTTTAAGCGTACACAATATATCGGTAATTATTTTATTAAAAAATTTGGCAAATAAAATTGTAAAACTGTTCCAATAAAATGATCGATTTTTCGAAACTACAACTTACAAGCTTTTTACATGGAAATCGCCTAATTCTACAATCTCTTTCGAAACAAAATTCATTTTAAAAAGCGCTAATAATAAGCCCCTTGCTAAGGAAACGAAAATGTTTATTTCGCTCGAAGACGGTTCGCGGTTATCCTCGGGTTGAGAAGCCCCTAACTAAACGCTTGGCACACAAACAATAAAATGCAGAAAATTCGACCGAAAAAAAAAGTTGGGTTGACGAAATTGAACATTTAGCCAGAAATACACCTTTAAAATTTGGAAAAGCCCATTAAATTAATTTATTGAAAGTCTCAAACAGCTGCTTTTAGCTTGCTAATTAACCGCGTCTACGAAAGATTCCGCCTTCGACTGGATTTCGACGAACTCTGGATTAACTTTGTCATTAACCTCATCAAAAAAAAAAAAAAAACCCCCCAACCCACACACAAAATAGAAAATCTTTATCCCATTGTTTCATATCTCATCACCTTTCCTTTCTTTGCTATTTACAATACCTAAATCAGCGGCGGATTTCTAAATAGGCCATGTGAGGCCAGGGCCTCAGGGCGGCACAATTTAGGGGCGGCCAAAAGCGCAAAAAAGCGAAAATTTTTAACTTTTTTCAAAAAAATTTTGCGCCTCGCAAGCTCGCGCTTCAAATTTATTACAAATTCCTCTTTTTAGGGGCGGCCAAAACATTTTGGCCTCAGGGCGTAAAATTTGAAAATCCGCCGCTGCCTAAATACATTCGCAATAACCAGGATGTGTTGTCGTTCCAGGAACAAAACAAACCTAATTCCAAAGTACACACGCTCTTAAATTTATTATCCGGATTCGTAAAATATTATTATAAAAATTATTTTAAGAATAAAATAACTTTCTGCCGTCTTTTTTAAGCTGCTAAAAATCTTCCTATATTAATTTAATCCGAAGAAAAAAGCATCTGGCAACATCGTGGCTCGTTCAAACTCAGAATATAAACAGTTGCAACAAAGATTTCGTAAAAATATTTTTCTTCTCCCTCGATTCCATAATTTATCTGTTTTTGATTTAAACTAAGAAGAAAAAAAAAATCTTTTTGTTTTTCGATTCGCTTTTTTTCATAACATTTCGCGTGCGTTTCTTCAATGTGAACTCGGCGTGCTAAATATAATCTCTTTTTGTTGGCAAAAATTTTATTAACAGAAAAAACTCGAGTCAGTGTTCCAACCGGATAACGAAATGCATTGTACGAGCTAGAAAACAGATAGATTTGTTTGTTAGTTGCATTTCGCCCGTGCACAATTCCACGCATACTACGCAATTTACGTGCATTTGCCGTACGTGCAACACTAATAGCTTCGTGTCGCATTCATTTACATTACTTATTTTCAAAAAAAATTTTCTGCCCTCTCCAAATTCATTATCTCGTGTTCGTTGCCACCCAAAAACCTAATTTTATTTTAAATCCCGTTTTAAGCTGATCAATTTGTGAGTCTGTGCGCATCACTATCTTACTCTAAAAATAATTTAAAAAAAAAAAATCTTGCTTCAAGGTACATGTAAAATGTTCTGTATTCAATTTGAATCCTGTTTTTCTAAAACATCTCTTTTCCTGCGACCAAAAAATTTAAAAACGGGATTTAAATCTGGATTAATAACGTCATTAAAGACATTCAACAATGACAAAAAAACAATATTTTTATAGTCACCGGTATTATTATTATTTCGCTAACTTCGCATTTATTGCGCAAAGTTAAACCAAATTATTAATTCGAGGTGAAAAGTAACGTTTGACAATAAATATCTCTTTCACCAGCCGCTAGACGGCGTATCCGATCAAAGCTAAGCAAAGTGATTGAGGCTACCAAAAGATAAATACCCTCCGCCCCCACCGCAAATAGAAAATACCTGTTTGAGGCTAACATAGATAAGCACGTGTTTCAACGAGTACCTTTTTTTTTTTTTTTTAAATAAGAATACGTAAAACCCAAACAAACAATCGTTTGGATCATGACTCACTTTTTCACAAAGCAAATTAATTGACTAGCAATTGATTACAAATCAACGCCGCCGATGACAATCAATCACACACAATATTAAAATAAGTATTATACAGTGAAGAACAGCGGTCTCCAAAGTGAGATATGCCAAGTACCGGGCGCCACGAAAAAGAATGCCAAAATTTAGAAATTATAACTAAAGATTATAACTGTCATTGGGATAAAATTTTCAACTCAGTTATAATATGGAGAGAGATTGCGCTCCATACTCATACTCGAAGATGTCTCTGAATACGACCTTATTGTAAATGTACTGCACTCAAAATTCGCCATTAAGCAAACATTTAGGAGGATAAACTAATCACAAAAGTTCACCCTCGGAATTACTCTTGATCGAGCTTCTTCATTCATCAAAAAACAAAAGTCAATTTAATTAAGCCGTACCGGTACATCTAATTAAATGTTACCTTGCATCTAATGATCTACATTTTTAACGATTTATTTTATTATTCCATTAAATCTAACGCACTTCCAAATTATTACTACTATATGACATCGTGTCATTGTTTCGAACAAAATGTTTTTTTTAAAGAAAAAAACGCACCCCAAAATTAATCTTTCTTAACATCCATCTTTACAAACAATTTATTAGAAAAGGCGTCACCAAAAATACTCATCTTAACTGCCGAGAGGTCCATGCGGTTTGAAGACCTCATTCTCGCTCTCGGAACCCTATTCGAAAATCCCCCCAAGGTCTTCTTATCAACCAACCTTTCGAAAACTCATTTACAAAAACTCGGTGGCGCACAAATTATTTATGTTTCGACTCTTTACCACTCTTAAATCATTTGATATTAAAAAATTTTCTTCCCCCAAAATACAAAAGGATACGGAAATGAAAGCTCGAGTCCACCGAGAACTTATTTGCTTCACTACTTATCGATTTTCTGGCGAGATATTCTTTCGATTGGAATCGAATTGGAAAAAAGCCTGGAACACGTTGTTTCGAAGGTCGACATTACTTTCTTCGTTTTTTCTGTCACAATAGGCGGAAACGGATATGAGGAAACCCGCGACGCTCCTCTCCATACCGGATCGTTCAATAATAATTTTAAGGTCACAGCGGCAAATTTGAAAAAATAAAACTACAGTATTTTCCCCCACTTTCTTCTGCTCTACGATTTCAACTTCTTCACAATATTATTTCGCTAATAATAATTATTTACTATGCATAAAATACTGGAAAATCAATTTCCTTTTTTCCCATTTCTTTTAACGGGAAAATAAATTCTTTTATATTAATGAATAGTGCAATTTGGCATTGTTAATTTATTTGATATTCAGTCTACTGTACTTATTTACTAAAACCTGTCCTAACTCATCATTAAAATGATCTTATTATAATTATTATTATTTTGTAGTTAACATTTTTCTTCCAATACTTCACTAAACGCCGTATTCTGTACTAGCCAACCATAAAAAATTATTAGCAAAAATATCTATGCGTTTTTCGACTGGTCAAATAGTAGTTAAAAACCTCAATAATTATATTAAGATAATAAATCTTTTAAATTTATTCTAAATGTAAATAGATGAAAATATAAAAATCTCAAACGCCAATCTAATTAAAATATTTATGGTAACTTCCCTAGTGCAACCATCAATATAATTTTGCCCATATACTGTATGGTAACTATACAGTAATTTACCAAAAACTTCAGAAAATGAATAAAATATTAATATTTTAAAAAAACATTTATCGGTAAAAAAAACAAGTACAAAACATGAAGGCTAATAATTACGGTATAACGTAAAAAAGGTTGCAAATGTTAAAAAATGATTTCCTAAGCACACAAATTATTATTTTTGTAATAAAACTATAATAATTTTCACCCTTAAGATATTTAAATACTTAGTAAATATACCGGTATTCTTAAAATAAATTTGTTTTGCCTAAGTGAAATCACACTGAACTCGCTCCCGAAAATAACTTTGGAGAAAATATTCTTGCAACAATCGAGCTCTTATTTCGTTCTTTTTTGTTTTTGTTTTCGTGTCAATTAATGTTTGGAAATCATAGAGAGAGAGAGAAAGAAGAAAAATAGGAGATGAGGCGAGATGTCACGTAACAAAACAGTCCTCATTATCAAATATATACTTTCTCTCTCCCCTTCAAGCTTCAAACTTTTCTGAAATTGGAGCGAGGACCCAGTCAACATCCTACTTGGCTTCAACTCAAACGAGACTTATAAAAAAAAAAACACCTAAGATTTATCGTTATTTGGTTGAATTTTGACCTCCGATGCTATAATACGCACTTTTAATCTTCCTTCCAAACACTGATCGCTATTATAGAGTTTGCGTTCAATACGTGTTGACGCGTCACGCACGAATCGCCTCAAAAAACCAGTGACGTAACCTCAGCGAAGTAAAGATTTCATCTTGATTATGCGCATGCGTTCGTTGCACTTGATACCCAAAAAATACCGAGTGTCCGAAATGTTACTATAAATGGTTACTTTTTGCTGTCCCAATATTAAATGTATAGGGACAAGCAGGAAGATTAGAGAGGCCAGAATGTCATTCTAGCAAAGTTATGTCGTTTTATAGAGAAACACGTAAATAAATTTTGTTGATATGAATCTTACTTTTTTATTATGGAAAAGTATTATTCCACATGCCCAGCATACAGTAATTCAACATGACAGATTCTAAAAACGTTTGCTTCAAATTTAAAATTTTTAGAATCTGAGTATCCCAAATTATTATGTACGCTCCCAAGTTTTTAATAAAAGCAGCAATCTTGCAAACAAATGTTCCCAAATGAAAAACACTCCCAAACAGATGGTAGAGATTCCATTCATCTTCCAAAATAACATCTTTGAGAATTGTTCATCGAAAGCCTTGGGTGCTTCGATTATGCAAACTGTTGTCTATGAGAGACAATTTGCATGGCCGATGCTTGTGTGCAATATGCGGGTGATTAATTAATTTCAAATAAAAAATCGCAACAAAACTAATAAATGAACTGATGAAGAAATTTGCAGCGTTTTTATTGGAGAGTAATGCTCTAATGGGCAATGGAGAATCTGTCAGTACTGTATTTAGCAAAAAATAAGATTCTTAACAAAAGAGTTTCTCTGCAAAACGACACAGCTTTTCTAGTTTCTTTTAATAGCAGCCAGAAGTAGCATAGCAACATCTCGGGTACCTGGTATAAATTACAGTATGACCGAGGTTCTCATAATGTCCGCGGTAGGTGGAAATAAATGCGGTTATTATGACATTGGATTAGATTCGGTTTAGCTTTGATGATATTCGCTTAATAATTTTTGTATTAATGGACTTTTTCTTGTGGACTTTCAACAAGCCAAATGTTGTTAGTGAACTTCTCCTATTGAACTTTGCATTAGTGATCATCGTTTAGTGGATTTGTATATCACGTCAATTCACTGAGTTTTGGTGATTTTCGCACAGAAACTCGTATGTCAAAACAAAATTTTGCGCGACTTACGACGAATAACGTCACCAAAATTTCGCTTGCTACATAAAATACCTCAAACCCAAGTAAGAAGCGTCAACGTAAACGAATTGGGGGTGGGTCACAGCCCCGTTTTCTCTTACTGTATTTACTTTGTATACACCTGATCGATCGATAATCTCGAATCGATCCATTTTCGAGAAGCTTACCTGTATTTGCCGGTAGTAAAAGCCACGTAATCATCAACGGGTGACACTGCACGACTGGTCTTTGACGACCCTGTCAGCTTGTGACCCTCCCCAAGAAAAGCGGCCAATGCCTTCAAACTAAATTCGTAAATGAAAGTGAAAAAAAAAGAAAAAAAAAATAATAAAGTAAAATAATAAAAAAAAAAAAAAAACTAAAAACAAAATTAATTGCAGGAGAAATAAAAATAAAGCATAACAAAATCTAATTTTTAAAAAAATAAGAACTTTTTTTTGGTAATAAGTTAAGTTTTTGTAAATAAAAATTTAAGTTATTCAAAAGTGCCAGAAAAATTACTGTATTAAAGTCATGCATTTTTTTTATTTGATAAACATGCAAAATAAAAAATAGAAAACAAAAACAATCAAAAAGGACAGAAATATCATGCAAAAGTTGACGATTACATGCATAGAATTTGGTTTGATAAAATACACCTCGACCTCGCTTTGCGTCTTTTGTCTCTCCAATCGAATTCCGAACTGCATCTTCCCATTATCAAAGTTCCGTTTGTTTTCTTTTGGTAATTAAAAGATTTTACTGCTATTTTTAAATAAATTTTATAAACCTTTTATACACATAAAAGATGCATTTTTATTATTTTTTTTAAACCATATTAATTTTATGAGTGTAAAAAGAAAGTAGTGTGGTAATGTATTTTCCACAATTGCATGCTTCCTTGTAGTAAACTTTTATTCGCTTTGCGTCTTTTCACCCTGTTTTTTTTTTTTTTTTTTTTGGGAACTAATAAAAAAATTCAAAGCGAAATCTAGGTGTATTACCAAGGAGGCGTTGGTATTACGGGTTCTCTATCAGTCCATTGCCATTCTCAACTATCAGTCCATCAACTGATCAACTTACTCTCTCAAGCAACACCATGGTAACGTGCTCTTAGCTAAGTGATGAACTCGCTGCTCCTTCAATTTACATCATTTTCATCATATTTATCCAACTTTCATAACCGTTGACGCGATTTTTAGTCTCACTAACCTACTTCTAAATTCAAACTTAGAACAATTCAAGGACTTTTTTATACAAAATTTCTAAAAAAAAAAAAAACGACGAAATAACCTTAACACCTAAAACCAACCGTAACTTTCGTAATGTTAGCAAAATGAAAATCTCAAGCAACAATTTCTCTAGCCTTCATCTTTTAATCATTCATTTTATTCTTAAGGCGCATTTATGTGTTTTTTAAAAAATTTTATTTACTCTACCGTAACCGCTAATTAGTTATTCATCATTTAAATGACTTAAAAATCAATCATTCAATCATCATAAACTAAATCATTTTATTGATAATTCTTGATAATTTCGCGCGAATTTTTCCTTCTTTTCGTGATTATTTACATAATATCGTACACCGTAAACACCAAAATAATTACAGTACTGTATTCGTCTAAATACGAGTAGCGAAGAGAAAACGTTGGCAAATGATATCAGCTGTTTCTCACCTACCAGTGTCTAGACGTACAGGTAGCCGAGCAAGCAGCCAGCGTAACCTACAATTGCCAACAATACTAATTCAATCGCTAAATAATATTCCGCTGTACGCGCCGCTGATGTAAATGACCTCTATTCGCCTCGTATTAAGCCAACATTACAATTGCCCTCCCCGTTTCAACAACTTGTTCAAATTCAATTAACGTCGCATCCCAAAAAAAAATGACGAAAATTTCGAAATAAAAATCAACAAATTAGTTTGAGACGAGAATAATTAAGCTCAAGTCACCAAAAAAAAAAACCATTGCATAACTTCTTAAAAACAATTTCCTATCTTTAACCTTTTTCTATTCTTTTATATAGGAACATGAAAATTAATTTTCATTCAGGCTAAATATTAACTTTTTAAAATAAGCATTGAAATCTATGTTAGAAGTCTGTCTTTGGCGACTAAAATAAAAAAGTAGAACACAATACATCATCGTCTATTATAGATTTACAAACTTCAAAAAAAAAAAAAAATTTTTCATCAAAAATGCATTTATAAAAAAAATAAATATATAAATAAACAAAAATCCTAAAAATAGAGTTGAAAATTGACCAAAATGAATGTTTACTTTAGGGAGAACATGGAAATCCAGAGAAACCTCGACTCCATTTTTTCTTTCCCTTCAACTTTGATTGACAAATATTCTTCATCTGCCACACGTCTAATATAAAGCGACAACGAGAGAGAAAATAATGATCTTAATAAATTGAGGCATGAGCCTCCTAACTGCAACGAGTGTTGCGGTAAAGATAACGAGTCTAGACTCAAGATTTTTTCTCCCCCCCCCCGGTTTCAGCGTTCTCTTTCATCACGCAATTTGCATTCGCATAACAAAAAAAAAAATTCATTTTCTCACTCAAAAAGTTCGTATTCATTTTTAACTCTTTGGTTCCGACAAACAAACCGTTTGACCCAACAAGCGTAGAACCAAAAATAAAATACCGCATCAGACGTCTCTCACACAACCAATTCCAAACTCCCGCGCTCAAATTTCGAAATTAGCTCAGTCAATAGTGCTTCCTTTCGATTCGGTTCCCTTCACCAAGCATTTTCAACAAAATTAATCGTAAATTTATTTTTGAATCGAAATAATTTACGATAAAAAAATAAATGGTAAAGTCACGTGATACTTTTTTTTTAAAAAAAAAAAAAAGTCGAGTTGCTGCGAAGTCAATGCACCGAGTGCGATGAAGAAGACTATTAATCGTCAACGCCTACCGCGTTTAACGTACCACACGTCTTCTCTTCCCCTCAAGTTTTTTTTTTTTTTTTAGTACAAGTATTAATAAAAATCAAAATAGATAAATAACCAGCCACATTTTCTTCGTGAAAACAGCTCAAGAAAAATCAAATTATTACTTTTCAAAGCAACATAGCAAGAATCGAAACTCGTTTAAAACCCAATCAAAAATAACCACACGTAATCGTTTTGCATAAAAATATTTCACTCAAAATCAAATACAAAATTTCATCTCTTAAAAAAGATAATAATCTTCGTTAAAATAAGAGTTCAATAAATAAAAAAAAAATTACAATCTCATCGCACATTATACAACAACCAAACTAGTTAACTTCAATATAACAATTGATGTGTCTGGTTCAATTTTTGTAAATTCACCTTTTTAAGCAATGAAATTTTTTTTTTAAAAAATTACAGATGCCACCTTTACAAAGCACACTGAAGAAAGATTTTTTTTAAAAAAAACCCCACATTGTCATAAAACATTGTAAACAATATTTTGATCGGTACAGATAATTTGCCAAATTAACCCCAACATTTTTTAAAAATAAAGAAATGTTTTGTAAACTCACCTTTCAGTTTCTCCTTCCTCACCAGTCTGTTGAACCACCTGTTGACCGCCTTCGACCGTTTCCTGGGAGGGTGAAGCCACGTTTCCAGGCGTCGTACTCTGCGCATTAGTAGAGGCGGAGGTCGTTCCGCCGGTCTGTGCCGAGACCGAGATTCCAGCGGTGGAAGACGCCGAGGATACCGCACTTATCGCGTTCACCATCTCCGTTTGATTCATCGTTTCTTGAATGGGAACTGAACCAGCTATGGGTGGTACTACCTGTTGAATATAACATTGTGATTGTTGAGCTTGTTGTTGCTGCTGCTGCTGCTGTTGTTGTTGTTGCCCGGAAATAATAGCATTAGTTTGAACGTTCTGTTGTTGTTGAGAATATTCATTATTAGAGACGGGTGGATTTGAATAGAGGAGAGGAGGTTGAGTTAGAGACTGAGCTGCGATCACAGCCGGTTGTTGCACGGAGTCACCTGAAATCGGACCTTGCGAGCTAGAAACTACATGAACATCTACTTGAGAAGTCGTTGATAAAGAATGAGCGTAATCTAAAATGTTACCAGACTGTTGTTGCTGCTGCTGTTGAGACTGAAGTGGCGGATAATCTTGCGTGACATTAGCTGTATTAGAAATGCTAGGAACATTAGACGTGGTAGTGTATTCAGCGTTGTTGGTAGACGCCGGAACGTTGTATCCGGGATGTTGTTGCACGTACTGCGGTTGAGGCGTGCGTCCCTGCATGTGCAGAGCGGTATTAGTAAAATCTAAATTACCGGTACCTTGTTGTTGCGTCTGCAAAATAATCGACACGGGATAATGATCGCAATTAACACCCATGCTAGACAGCTGATTGACGACGGAACCGGCGTTGAGTGGTAGCGATACTCCTCCAGCGGTTGCGAACTGTGCGTTAGGATCGATCGACCAAGACGAAGTGATAATCGTGGGCGCTCCGGATCCGTGTTCGATCACCACCGAATCACCGTGATGTAAAGAGTTGGGTCCGCTCGAATTATCTGAACCGTTGCCTCCTCCTCCGCTACTAATTCCACTCACCGTCGTCGAATCTTTATCTCCAGTCTCTCCGTGAGGTAAACTGGGCGGCGGCGGATCTAAGAAATCCATACATAACCACCTACCTCGTCTAAAAGGCTCACTCGACTCGATTTTCACCACTCGAAAGCGGTTATGCCATTGGATCTCCGGGTTTTGGACCACAGACATGGGAACAGTGGCTGGAGATTCCACCACAGTCACACTCACGTTCGAAGGAGTCGAATCGACATTCGTCGTGGCATGGTCACGACTATTTGCATTGTGCGTCGATGTAAAAAGCGAAATTTTCTGTCCGCTCGAGTTTATTAACGCCGGTGGTTGTTGTTGTTGCTGCTGCTGCTGAGAATACTGAAGAATCAGAGCTTGATCATCTCGAATGCTGCTAAAAGCGTCTTCCGATGAGTAATCGTAGTCGGTTTTCGATATATCCACGCCCATTTCGGAGCTTAGATCGTCGGTGTGACTTTCGTCTAAGTCATCGGCGCTGTCATCGCCGCCATCGTTACTCAACCTCGATCCATCGGTTACGCTGGTGATCTGAAACGAAGATCCGGTCTTTTTCCGGGTGCTTCCTCCTCCTCCTCCCCCACCTCCGCCGACACCACCACTTCCACCGCCGCCGCTGCTACTGTTGACCGGAACCGGCGTCGCCACTCCCATCGGTCGACCGTGAGCGTCGGTCAGCTGATGATGATGACTCATACTCTTATCTTCCACGCGGAGTATCTGAATGGGAACTGTGGGAGTAAATTTGACCGTTGGAACGTCCGCCCCACTCGTTAAACGAACGATAGGAACGCCGCCGCCACTCGTCGTCTCACTCGTTTTCCCGCTCACTCTTGTTTTACTATTTTGATTTATCGCTAAGTCTGGACCATCCGCCATTACTAAAAAAAAATTATAGTTTCGATAAGTTAAAACAAAAAAAAAAACAAAAAATTTGATTGAATGATAATAAGCAAAAAAAAAAAAGTTTATTTTATTATTACTTAAAAGAGACGAATTACTTGTTTTTCTCCCAACAAAAACGTCGATAAATAAGTCTTATTTTTCCCGGTTAAATAAAATAAAATTAAAAAAAGGAAAAATAATAGAGAAGAGAAACAGTGAAGATCCTATTTTTTTTTTCCTTCCCTTCTTCTCTATATCTATCTGCTTACATGCAATGACCTCTATCACACACTTGACAAAAACACGAGCACAAGTGTAGAACCAAGCACACAAATAGGAATAGATGAGAAATAATAAGCAATTAATGAGCGATGTGTTTGGGTTGAAATTGGGCGAGGATGTTTGGGGAACGGCGGGCGAGGGATAATTTCTTCCATGTGACGTCGTCGTCCGACAATATGACCGACAAATTAATTCGAATTAGCTGCTGATTATTCACTGCCGTCACTAGCATCATCTGGTTCGACGTCATTACGCACGAAACGAAAATTTTGTAGCCCGTTAAACTGGATGCGAAACGAGTGAAAGAAAAAGAAGAGAAGAGATTTAACGACAACGTCGATGCAAATGATGTTGATGGCTCCTCGCCACACATTTTCGTCGCAGCAGCATAATATACTGGGTCATCGACATCGATTTTATTTTGCGAAATCACCGTTGCTTACATTACGTACAATTATACTCCTCCTTACGTCAAACGTTTGTCTCTTCCATTTCCATTCAAAATTCAATCGTTTATTCCGGCTGGTGAACTGATATTTGCGCCGTCGTCTTCTTCAACATGGAAAAACAAACCCTCTCATTGAAAAATATGGAAAGATGGCGGAGCTGTTAAAGCGCGAAATGCATTGTGGGTACGCTCGCTGATCTAAATAAAATACCTGGACGGCCTTGGTCTCGTCCTCCATTTGTTCGATTCGAGATACACAAGCGCGAACCACTTTTACAGCCAATAAAAGTCCGCTGGCGATTGCAGCTCCTTTATTATCTAGATCCGTGAATTCTTTACTGTTCCGTGTCAGCACTAGATGGCGCTACACGTTTCCAGAAAAAACCGCACAAAAGCATTAAAATTTATAAATATAAATTCCAACGTTTTATCCTAATATTTAATTATTAATTTTAAATAAATACTATTTTCTAAAAAAAATTTTGTGATTTATTATTTATTAAAATCAATTTTAGAGTACAGTATTTTACTACGAAAAATTCAAAAGTTTCTCTGATTCACGTTAAAAACTTCAATTTAAGCTTGAATATTGAACCGTTAATACGTTTTAATTATAAATACTGTTCAAACTTTAGAATTTAGATGTTTTGCACTTATTTGTTTATTTATATCTTCTAATGCACTTTATCCCTTTCAATTTTTTTTTTTCAAGATAAAGGGAGCGTCGCCGATAACAAAAATTTCCATTGCGCATGCGCCATGTGTCTACATTGAATCAGAGATTGCCAGCTGCTTTTTGCTTGTGATTCATCATCAATGACAAATGGTGAGAAAATATAATATAAATATTTTAAAACTAAAGTTACATAATGTGTAATTAGTATTGATGAACAGCTTTTAAAAATAGTCATATGAGAGGCGAGCTATTTTAAAATGAAATGAGACACCGCTGCGTGTGAATGGTTGGGAGAATCAGACGCTTGATACCAACATTTAAATAAATATACTGTAATTTTTTTCCCCCCTCGTTTATCTCGTAAGTTTACACTGAATTTTATCCATAATTTCCAATTTCTATTGATAGAAGTAAAAATAGTAATTGAAGCATTGAATGTAAAATTGTAAAGTAATTGAGTTGTTTAAACTTGTTAAATGATCTGTTGATTGAGGGGTCATGTTGGCGGTTCTAGAGTTCACCGAGCTAATTCTTCAGCTTTTAGGGTCATTTCTCTATTATTTATAAATCGTTTAACCCGGTGTATTTTACCCGGTGAAAATGTTGGCGATTTCAAAGTCTGATTACGCTACATTTTTTAGGATTTACTCTTTTTATTTTTTTTTTTCTCTTGAGTAATAGCTAGTAGCTTTTGGCAGACATTCAATCTCTATTTACTCCAAACGCAAACTAGCAAGAATTTTAGAGTGGAAAAAGAGAAACAAAATTTTTTTTTTTTTGTTATTGTTCTTGCAAACACGAAAATCTAGGGGGCATTGGCTTTTTTGAAAGACAAAACTCTTATCCATTTTCTTTCAAATTCGGAATAGTTTTTCAATTCTTGTCATGCTTGATTTCAGATTAGATACATGTACATGTGTTGAAAAGGTCAGAAAAGAGCTGGAAGAAGAGTTTTTTTTTAATCTGCAATAGATCTTGGACAATCATCATCGTAGGATCGAAAAACAATGTCGTCTGGTAGACCCATCAAATGTGTAGTGGTTGGAGATGGTACCGTGGGTAAAACTTGCATGCTCATATCGTACACAACCGACAGTTTTCCCGGAGAATATGTTCCTACCGTGTAAGTAACTATATTCATAATTTCACAACTACATGTAAAATAATACTCATTATTATTATTATTTGGGCATTTTATAGCTTTGATAATTATTCAGCAGCTATGATGTGCGACGGAATCCCAGTTAGCTTAGGTTTATGGGATACAGCGGGTCAAGAAGATTACGATCGTTTAAGACCGTTATCATATCCTCAAGTAAGATCTTTTTAAGTAATATTTCGAGTGAACTAGATAGAATAATATATTTTTTTTTTGTTTCTACTTGCCTTAGACGGACGTGTTTTTGATTTGCTTCAGCGTCGTTAGTCCATCTTCATTTGAAAATGTCACATCCAAATGGTATCCAGAAATAAAGCATCACTGTCCAGATGCGCCAATCATTCTCGTAGGTCAGTCAAACGCTTTCCATTGATTTATACAGGCGACCTCCCCAAACCTATTATAGGTATTGATGAGTTTTGATTGATTCAGGAACCAAAGTCGATTTGAGGGAAGATAAAGATACGCTTGCACAGCTTTCAGAACAGGGATTTTCACCTATTAAAAGAGAACAAGGACAAAAATTAGCCTCGAAAATCAGAGCGGTTAAATATTTGGAATGTTCAGCTCTAACGCAAAGAGGATTGAAACAGGTTTGAATCTCGTACATTTTTCCATAACCACGTCATATTAATTAGCGTGAATTTTGTTTTGATATTTAGGTATTTGACGAAGCTGTAAGAGCGGTGTTGAGGCCAGAACCTCAGAAAAGACGAGTGAGAAAATGTATTATCGTCTAATCAAGAATTTCTAAGAGAATAGTCGTATTTAGTCATTTATATATTACACATTCTTAATTCTTGATCCATCTTTCTTTTTGCTATCATTATGTGCCCAATGAAAACTTTTTTAAAGTTGTTTTTTTTTTATTATTTTTGTTTTCTTTTTTAAAAAAGATTGGTTTTTGCCATACAATTATTATATTATTTAGTGATATTACTTGGCTCAATTTCTAGTTTCACATCGTGTACTTAATGAGTTAGGTTACACTTAGCCAATTATCGTGAGCACTGTAAAAGAAATAATTATTAAATTACTTGTAATTTAAATTATTGCATTATGGATGATAAATAGGGCACTATCGATCATATAAAGCTCGCCAATGAGATTTTTTTTATAACTACCCGTTTGCCATTTCGATTTTTCGAGGAATTTTATAATTATGGTTGCTGTTGATGCATTTTATAGCCGCGGTGAATCTCGTCATCTGCTAACTACATTTGCCTTAATTATTATCTAACTTATCTTTCAATATTTCGATTAGATGATGAATTCTTCGCAGTGATAACTACGAATATTTGTTTTTTTTTTCTTTTGTTTTTCGCATTTTTTTTTTAAATCATTATTTTGTGTAGTACTATTTAAGGTTTGATAAGTAGTCGTTGTTATTGTGTTAATATAAACCCAAAAGATCGATTAAATTGAGAAGTATAACAAATCTTAGCATTATAGCCTATAAACTTTTTTTTCTTAGCTTTCAATTTTCGAATTTTGTATAAATTATAAACATAATGCAATCACTTTTATTTCAATATAAGAGACGACGTAAATAAAAGGAAATGCGCACTGTCGTTGAATAGGAAATGTTTGGTACATCCGTTAGCCGGTTTTAATAATTCTATTCTTAAAGCACAGACAGCAGCAACAACCCCATAAAGATAACCCGTGATGCAAATTTTAACTTATTTTAGCATCAAAAAGTTTAAATAATAAAAGAAATTAGTACCAGGTAACTTGGTAAGGTAATTTCTAATTCAGGATAAGTAACTGACAATAATTGGAATAAGCCGTTTCCTGATGTCATAATAATATCTATTAAGGAAATGTTTTTGGAAAAGATTTGTTTTACATCTTAATAATATTAAATTTCGCGCTTTTATATTTGCTACAAAGTGACTAAAGATGGCGTTGCTACCTAACTTCCTTCACTATGCACGTAGACCAGAAAAACTACTGTATTAAATTTATGGCGAGGTAATTTGTTGACTTTCTGGCTACAGTATTTTCTATTTCAGCCTAATTAACAAATCAAATATTGCGATGGATATAAAATTTATAATGTGTACAATAAGCATGTGCAAAACATGTGTAAAAATAATGCAATATAAAAATAAGAATAATTACTTCTATTGCCGGTTTTATTAAAAATTAATGTGCGCAGCATATTCCACTAACAAATAAAGTACAGTAGGCCCACCGTAAAAAAAATTAGGTATTTCGTAAAATTTATTTTATCAATAAAATTAAACTACAATATTAATATTTTTTAATGGCTTAGCAGGGAAAAATAGTCAACGAATAATCTCCATTTCTACCAAAATCTACCATATTTATATTCTTATAAGTTATCACTATCATACCCAACTATTTTTTTTTTTTTTTCAAATATTACAATTAAGAGCGTTTATAAAATGTAATAAACTAAAACGCTAAATAATTAATAATGCACATACAATGAAACAAATTATTACATTTTTTAAATAGCAATAAACACTATCCAGTTCTGAAATAAATAAATTTAATATGCCCAAATGAAACTTATATAGCCTAATAAAGAAAAATATATTTGAAAAAACATAATAGGTTACTGATACTTTTTTATTATAAATTTTTGAATATAGACTACACAATTATTAAGGTATATTAGTATATTTTATTCTCCTAATATGTTTAAGATCTTTTTTTTTTATTACCGTATAAAAATCCAATGAATAAATAAGACTAATACTATTTATTTTGAAACTAAGAACTAGTTCTTCATTTATTCAAAAAAAATAATGTAACCGTGTATGCAATTAATTGCTTAATATTACAATCAGTTACAGATCAACAAATCAATGATGAATTCAGTAGAATAAGCCTTTAAGCACTATGTTTCCACCACCATTTATGAAACCAGGGACAATCAATTAGAAGCGCAAGAACGTAAATCACCCAAAGAGGCTAATAAACCAATAGCGTAGTCAGTATTAAAAGTCTATTAGAAAGAGTGGTAGGCTATTATCACGTGGTACCCACCTAACAAGGATGACTGATATATTCACCTGGCGAGAGGAATGTATTTCATTCACTTGAGCAATAGGAGAAAGAAGAAAAAAAAAAAATAATTTCAAAGTAATTAGGGTTTGTAAATGATGTTTGTTGAGGCGGAGCAAATGTCTTAGTGTAAAGGACGATGTAACCAACCCACCGTGTTCACACGGGTTCATTTGCACTCCTACTAAACGCCCCATTACTAGCCATATCCCAGTCAAAGATCGCGCTTAAGCTTTTTTCGAAGACCCCGACCTGGACTCATCACTTGATTACTAAACTCAATAATTCGGAAAAACGATCATTAAACATTAATAATGAACTTTTTTCTATTAAAAAAAAAAATTCAAACAATGTAATCCTATTCTTTAAGAATACAAATAAACCCAATAAAATGAGGGAATGTATGTTTAGAAATATAATAACAAATGTGGCAGTATCGTATAATATTCGAAAATCGAATCAAAAAGTATTATTATTTGGTTTTTTCGGTTCTTCAATTTTATTTACAACCTCTTTTGATGGATCTATCAACCAAATCCAGCTCTTACAATCGGACGGATTTTTCGTCATCAACTAGTCATTCAACGGGATTAATAATTACGGGTAGAACACGTGGAATTGACGGTAAACAAAGCGGTAGTTTGCTCGGTGTGGGAGAAAAGTCAACGAGTAATAGTAAACGCTGCGCGAAACGTAAGCTGCAATCAACATCACCTGTTGAGTGCATAAACAATTCAGCGCCGGCTGAAGCGTCGAGTTTAGAGATTAACCGGCTGAAAAGTGAGTCGAGTGACCTAACGATTATGATCGAGGAGCCAACGGGAGTGAAGGGATGCTCGCCGTCCGGGGTACCGATAGGAACCATCATACCCGCCGTCGCGGTACCCGCAAACTCCGCTTCGACCGATCTAATGAGTTCGAATCATCAGTTGAACGAAATTGTTAGTAAAAGTTGGGACTTTTCAAACGTGGGATCAAGTATGAAGATGGTGAAAAGTATGAATAATAATAAAAAACGTCAAGTGTCAATCGTTAGCAATAGCCTGCCAAGCGACAATCATTCGTCGGATCACAACGTCCATTCAGGTAAAATAATAAACTAAATCTTTAAATTTTTTTTAAAATAAAAATAATTATTACCGGTATTGAACTCTTACGCAAAAAACTTTTGATTTAAGTTTAAAAAAACAATTTCGATAAGTTTAGTATTATTTTAATTTAACTTTAAATAATATTTTTAACTGAAATTCAATTTTTTTCGCAGCCTGAGGTTTGTAGTGTTCAGGAATAATCGCAAATAGAGCAAATTTATTGAAAAAAGGTTTAAAAACAAAAAAAAGCGTTATTTTATTTATTTATATATTTTTTGGAGATGGAAATCTTGAGAAAAAACTAATATTTATGCCACTTTTTTAAATTAATAAAAATTCTTTACAAAAAAAAAAAAAAATAAATAAATGCATTAATTTTATCAAAATAGAAGTACCCGGTAATCAGATTCTCAGAATGATATTTTAACCGGAAATATACTCGTAGTTGATTAGCAATTCAATTATAAGTAACCTGAAATTACCATAACACCAACTTGAATTAATCTTAATTAATTCTAGAATTTATGAAATATTATGAATAGAAAATGTAATACTGCACCTAAAGTAATCTCCATCCCCCCCCCCCCCCCCTCAAACATAACAAAAATTAATTAACAAAAATAACGTAATAGGAAAATAAAAACCCGTCGACATCAACTGTCAATTAAATCGAAAATGTCGTGTACAATTTCCCTGTGTTTACAAAAGAAGTAAAATATTAAATTGAATATTTAACAACTTTAATCTTTTATTAAATTAATGACATGTCTTAACAAATTCTCCCATAATAATTAATCAAACGGTTGTAGTCATTTTTTTTAAAAAAGAATTAACATAAGCCTTAATTACATATTCAACGCTCAATCACAATAAAAAGCGAAGCACTTTCTATTCCATCACATAAATGCATATACATGTACTGTACAATAAGTATGCAAACAAATGTAACCGCTTTTTCACCGCAGCTTAACATATGCCGAGCGAATTATGCAATTGATTAGGAAAAAGACATTAAAATAGAGCAATTCGTTGTGTATCTAATCTGCCGGCGCTATTAATAAACAGACTTCTGTGAAGTAATTATAAAACTGTACTGTACAACGGTGTGACTGTACGAGTGATAGTACATGTAATAGGAAATTGTTTAGCGGTTCAGGCTCCGTTCCGCATAAACCCTCACGCAATCAAAGTAATGAAGAGAAAAAATCATACTTTGTAAATTATTTATAAAATTATACTGTACCGTAACGCAATTTCAGTAACACACGGCTCTTAATAACAACATTTTCAGTTTAACTATTATGTTTCTAAGCATGTTATATAAAATTAACTTCAAATTCTTTTAATTGCTATACTGTACGAGAAATTTAAAAGTTTTCTTACTGATTTTTATTGATAGTCGAGCGTAAGAGTAAACAAATTTAATTCATGTTAAAAACTGAAATAAATTTGTTTAAAATAATATTGCCCTGGCTAGTTTATAAATATTTAGTTTCTATAAACGGTTTTAACCTTTGTAAAGAAAAAAAAATCTACCCATTATAAAATTAAACGATAAAAAAATTTGTAAAATTTATTGCATCTATTGCAAAGTCAATGGGACTATGCGAGAATAGAAAAATGTAAATTTAAAATTAATACTCATATAAAACTTTGATTAGCGGCGACGATGGAGAGCCCGTTTAGGGTAAGAAATGCTTGTTGAAAAAATAATTTATGGCAAACTATTTCATAATTTTATCGGTTTTCAAATTTTTTTTTAAATGTGTTTTTAAGCCCCAAACATTGATTAGTGAGTTATTGTAAATAATTTATATTGTATTTCTATCTAAAAATTATTTAAAATTTTAAAAATTACTTTACAAATTTTTTTTCGAGTAGGTCTACTCAAAAAAAAAAAAAAAAAATCTCGACGTTGAAAACACAAAAAATAAGTCGCTAAAAATCTATTTAATTTGTTAATGTTTTAAAATGCGGTTTTTATAAAGACATCTCTCTAATAAAAAGACATTCTCTTTAATAAAATAATAATAAAAGTTCATTATAATGAGAAATTACTGAAAAATATTGTTCAAAGCTAGCTCAGTCATTAAAATAAAATGGTATTTTATTTATAATTATTTTTAATATGTAATACACCGTACTGTATTAATAATATTTATAAACTTCTACAAAATAATGTCGAGTTTACCGGACAAATCTTATCTTTAATTGCTTTAGGAAAATTAAGTTCGATATACAAAGACTTTATTAAGAAATGTTGTTCGTAAATCAATCCTATATTTCAAATATAAATAAGGCTTTAAACATTTATTGCCATTTATAAACTTTTCCATTAATTTTGACTATTTCTCACTTTATAAAAATTTATGGTTTCTTTCAAAAACCATAAAGTTCGTTCTAAAGAAATATTTCACTGAAAATGCTTTTTAAAAACAGTATTAAAAATTGCATTTTTATACTTTATTTTCTTTCAGTCTATTTAGTTATTTAAAAAAATTTCTATAAAGTTATTGGAGTTTTCCCTCTAATATAATTTATGGTTTTCTAAAATTTAGTTATTAAGCGCTTTTACAGTGAAATTCTGTTCAAAAATTAGTCTAATATTTCACCAAAAATAAAGTATTTTTTGCCTTAATAATAATATATTATCTCTTAGTTTTCGTTATAAAGAAGCTTTTTTTTACTGAATTATTTGACCTGTGCTGCGCGCAAGGTGCTGCTACCTTATTACCAATTCAACTGCTCTGCTTAACGCGTCGATTAAAATGACCTAATAATACCATATGTTCCGTAAAACCAACTGAGCTGCTATAGCTAAATAATTAATAAATAAACAAATATTATTCTTCCAGCTTGATCAAAAACATAGTCACTAATATTTTAGATGAAATTAATACTTCGTCGATATTCAAACCTTTAGTTTTTTTTTTTTCTTTTTTAGCTTATAATTCGAGTATGACCATTTTATTTATTTATTTATTTTTTTTAAATGGTTGTAAAGTAGATTTTCCATCGGAACTTTTCTAGCTATACAGTATTTATTTTTTGTTGATGTGCCTAATCGAATTATTTTTATGCCTCATGTTCCCTATCTCTTTCGTTGCCTCCCTTGCACCTGTGATATTTAATTATTCAATCAAGCAATTACCGTTTCGGGAACTGATAAAATAATACAGCTCTGCGTAAATGTTATTGATAAATAATCCTCCTTCGCATTACCAATATTATAATGCTGCCGTATGGAGGTCACCCGTGTATTTTATTAACACAACGCAAAAACAGTACGAATTAGAATAATAATTTTCCTTAGCACAGTCTTTTTTTTATTAAATTAACATATAGAACATAATTATTGGCAAATATTACATTATGTTCATCTAAGTTACTATTTTTCATCATTTTAAATTATATATAAATTATCAAAAGAAATAATAATTGCAGTACTTTACAAGTCATTATAAAAGTCTTCATAAAATAAATAACATTTATTAAGTTTTTTGTAAACTGCAATAGTTTCTACTTTAGGGTAGAATAATTATTATCCTAATTTTAATTTGCATTTGGAAACTTATTACTTCCGGAAGACTGTATTTGAGTTCTATAGGCCTACGCATTTGTGAACAATTATCCGATTATTTGATTACTGTTATACAAATCAATGAAAAGCACATATTTAAGCAAAAATGGCTTTAAAAAAATGATTTAAAATGTGAATTTATTCCTATAACATAAGATAAAATGTAATTTAAAGATTTTAAACCCTAAATTCGTCTTCGAATTTTTCTTATGCTAATAACAATAAATTTACTTTTTAATTCGGTTAAAGCAAAATCCATTATGGTTAATCGCATGCATTTTATTATTATTACAATAAAATAACAATATCACAAAAAATGCGTATTTTAACTACGAATTTATACTTCATTATATTGCAAATAAACACAAAAATGATTTTATTTTAATATTAAATAAACGATAAACTGTATTTTAATTTTTTAAAAACTACAACATTTATTAAGCCCCCTCAACTTAATTAATTAATCACAATTAACACGTTTAGTAGAGAAAACGTTGTACCTAAAAAAGCTCCAAGGTGAAATAAACACAGCTTTAAAATGAGATGACGTAGTTTCGAGTAAAAGATCAATCAAAATAGTTAAATGCCAGTAAAGCTATTAAGTAATTGAGATGATCAAATTAAATTTTCTTTTTTTTTAAAAAAAAAAAAATGAAAACTTTAAAAAATTGGAGCTAAATTATTACATCAAAAAATGCCCTAACCTCACATTTATCTGCCTTCCACCACATTTTTTTCTTCAAAAGAAATTACTACTTCAACTTCTTCGCCATTGAAATATCAGGTTTGAAAACGGAGACAAATCAAATTTCCGGTATTATTTCCAAAAGTTAAACGCAGTAATAATTATTGTAAGAACCCTACCAAGTACTGTTTCACGATCACTTGTATATGTGTGTTGTGTACAATAGGGCTCTCTTTATTTAGGGTTCTTCTTTTTTTTTCTCCTCTAAAAACAACCTAGGAGGGCTCCACCACGCGCGATGCAAGGGTGGTCTATTTTCTCCTAACTTCTAAAACCGACAAACAGCTCCGGATCTCTATAATAGAGACGTCAAAACACAACAGATAATAAGCACATGGCTAGATTGAATTATAGGGTCTAGGATCAATAATCATTTCAGCCCTTATCATATTATTCCCTACCACCACCACCACTGAATATACTCTAAATGTATAGCACTTCGCTTGTTTATACTACAAAAGAAGGGGGAAAAAAATTGAGATGAGCCCACCTAGATGATAGAGACATTAAGGGTCAAGTATCCGGCCACATCACATCTGCCCATCTCCACTTCAATTTTGTTACGAAAATAATAAAAAAAAAAATATATACTGTATATATAAAGGGGAAGGGTAGGAGATACTGAGAGCCGATAGTCATCGATGAAGCACGAAAACATATGCTTCCCGAAACAAATAGCTATTTGGAGTAAACTAAAACGCTTGATGAACGCGATTAAAGCGCTATTTACTAATTATTATGCTTTAATCTTATAGTTTATTAAAATACATAAAGTGGAATCACGGTGATCTAAACAAATTCTAATCTCTATTCAATTTAGTGCACAAGATTATTTACCTACCCTAAAGCTCCCCTCGCATGTGCTCAAGTTTAAAAGTTTAGTTGACTATTTCAATTTACCATATTTTGTTTCGTCGTTGTGAGGTGATTTTTTGCCCCCTCCTCTATCACCCACTTCTGCCTGAAACTTAATACTGTAATGGATTGAATACAACAAATTATTATTTGAATATTCTAAACATATTTTTTGTTAATTAACGAAATTAACCAGTTGCGGTTAGGCTATTTAGACTAGTTGTCTTATGTTTATGACGTCAATAAAATTACGTTAGAACACAATAAATTTATGAAAAAAATTGTTTTGTATTTTTAAATAAACTTTTTACTAATGACATCATTACAGCTTTAGGAATATTCAATTTCTTTTTTTTTTAAATTGTTCATAATAATAGTAAAAATTCAAACTCTGACGTCATAAGAAGTGGAATTAAACATAAGAACGAGCTAAAAAGCTTAACCGCAAACTCCTTATTTCTGCCTGCATTTTATACTCTATTTTACCCCAAAACTTCCCTGACATCATTCTAGTTACTCTATGGTAATAATAATTAATTTAAAAGTAATTTATAATAGTTCATAATTCATATCGTATGGTGTGAGTGTCAGCTGTGTAATCAATGGAATTTTGCAGATAATTATATTTTAATGTGCAGGTATATTTGTTTTATTTTTAAATAACTGATAGTAATATTAATTTTAATTAAGCGCGATCAAAAAAAATTATTTCACGTGGTTTTGAACTGTATATTAAAAGAGAATAGGCCTACTATTACTATGCAAATTACGGTTATGCGAATAAGATTCTAATAAAATTTTTTAAAAAAAAGGAAAATAAATCCACGTATTCGCAGCGTTTTTTTAAATAAAACTTGCTTAAAATTTGATCTTGTTCTAGAAAAATTGCATGTTTGATTGATTCAATCTCCGCTTTATAAAACCATTGTTGTTGTCACTAAATCTAAATTAAAAACTGGTAGCAACGAGATATTAGGGGACTGCGTTTTATTTTTAAGCGATAAGCTAATTTGCGCTCGAAAAGGTAGAATGAAAAATTTATTTAAAAAAAAAAAAAATGACTGTTTCGAATTAATCCAATTTGAATGCATGGGCAGGTTTGATAACCCTGTGTTCGCTTACTCTCTATGCGACACCATGTGTCTAGAGAGTGTCGTATAGGGAGTGATTGAAAGAGAGGATTATAAAAGGATTAACATAATCAGACGACAGCACTCCATCCTTTTATAATTAAAGAAAAACAGTGCAAACAAACCGGAATAATAGGATTGTCCTCACTGGCATTGTATACGGATAGAGTCCATATTAAAAATTATGTAAAATAGCATAAGTCAATGAAAAGAAAAAGAGATTATAAAAAGAATGAAAAAGTCTTGGGATTTTTCGCTGTTAATTACTGATAAAAGGATAAAAATCACCGTCGACACTTTACAAGTGAAATCCGATTGGTTTTGCATTTGCATAATAACGATCTCGTAATAATATTGTATACGGTGCTAGGTATACCTTATTGTAAGGTAGGGAGTGATGTGGTGTGAAGTGAGCTGTGGAAAAATGTCGCGCAGCTTTCGTTCCCTTTCCTTTTCATTCCTTGCGCCAACCAGCGACCTCAATTTGCAACATTGGACAATACATGTACTGCTTACCAATCGCATTAGAAAAAAAAACTGTTTTTCCTCACAGCAACAATATAGCACACATCTCCACTTCTTCAATAAGAAAATAAAGAACTACAAAATTATTTAAACAACTAAACATTATTAATTTTATACTTATAGAGGACCCACAAGAAATATGCTTACTCGATTTAAATCAAAGTGTATTTATTATTTTTTAAAATACTAACTACAGTAGCTCTACATGTATAATAGCTTTATTATTGGTTTTTCAATTCAATTACGTTTTTTAATATTTCGTCATCATCAAATTTCACAACTTAGATTTTTAGCGAATAAATCTTGAATAGGTAAAACCAAAAATAGTTTTACTGAATGAAATTGAACATTCTCGAGCGAAAATTAGTTAAAATCGCTTTTATTTTAAACTTGATCAAACTTAAACGTGTGTTTAAAAATAAATGTACGCATGCGCAAGTTCACAATTTTCTGTCAGCTTTTTTAATAATTCGCGTAATTTAATTTACTGTAATCCATACAAACAAAACTAAACCGTAAATTTGTCTGCTTTTTTGGCATCCACAGCATAGGATTAACAATATACAGTAAAACAAATTTAAATATAAACTAAATCTCCTGGTGGCAACCAAATAAAAAGTAAAACTACTGTATTCATTCGTAAATTGCAGCATCATTTTGAATGAAAAAGAATACCGGTATTATAAAAATTTTAAAAATAAAAACAAATTAACAAAAATTACTTTCTAAATATGTATTCATTTTTTCGTTGTTCAAACATTTACCATTCAACTTTCAAAAACGAAGAATGCCTCTTTTTTTGCAAATCCAAAATAAAAAATTTACTTTAAAAAAAATATTAATTTTGATAGTGCAGTACAGTAATTAACTTTTGGCTGCCACCCATGGCTCCGTTTTACGAAATTCTTGTTATACAGTACATATACACTGTTTCAACCTATTAAACCTTTCAACTTAATCTATGCAGTGGCTAGCAAAAAATGTAAATAATTTTTATTCTAGTCTAATAAGGAACCTTTTTGTTGCGACATTGCATGAAAGTAGTTTAAGCAAATCCAACAAAATACAGTTCAAGGTAAATTTAAACCATAAATAACAAAACACACTATTGTTTATAATAATAAAGCCCTACCAACCACCAATAATAAATTATTATTAATGTCAACTTACAATTTTGAATTAATTATTTTAATTTATTAATACATGTAGGCTACTGTAATATATTTTTAAAACGTTTAATTTAAAAATAGTACCAAAAAATTATACTTTATTAATATTATGCTAATTAATCTCTTAACTAAATTTATCATTATGTCAGCTTCATTTATTTTTGAACGTAGGCTAAGCGTTATTAATATTTATTACATTTTTCAAGACTCAGCTGCTCATTTTTTCCATTCATTTTTCCTTCCGAAAATGTCTTCACATTTTCATGTATTATTTAACACTAATAATAATTATTACTGTTTTATTTTGTGCGAGGAGCTAAAAAGTGTTTTAGGTAATTAAAATAATTAAATTCACTCCCTACTAAGCTCCACCCCCTTCCAATTTTACCCACACCTAATGATTGCGCGAGGAGAGGGAAAAAATAGTTATTCGTTTAATTTATGACTTGATCGCGTATCAATTAAAAACTAGTTGAAAGTGCGAAGAGAATAATTATTAATTCGTTCTATCCAGTTCTTTTTCTCTCCACGTTGAATAGATAAAGTAGCTTTAAAAAAGTAGAAGATAATAAGCAAATGTAAGAATAATGTTTTTCAATGTTGTTGATTTAGTAATAATTGTAATGTGGTGTGAAACGTGTGTGTATATACAAGGCGAAATGTTCGAGTAAAGTATTTGAAAAGAAGAAGAAATAATATTCGAGAAAAAAAAGATAACGTTATCTATAAAACTTATAAAGGAAAAAAATGTCGATACAACAAAATTGAGAAGAATAATTAGATTCGTAAAATGAAATTTCGTTATATCGAAAATGTATGCTACAAATCGCTAGGAAATAGCCAAAAAATGTCGTTGCAAGTTTCATTAAAATTTTGTTGTAAAAATTCAAATTTTCCTTAATTTAAATTAAGAAATCTGGGGGCCAGCGAAATATTAACCATTATTTTTGTCGCCTAAAATTTTGCTCCTTAAATTTCGTTATATTAAAATTCGTTGTAACGACATTTTACCGTGCTTATAGCTAGTTCTGAATATAGTTTGTGGTTGAAATTGGGTTTGGTGAGAGTGTGATTATCTGTAAAAATACAATCAGCAATTAGCACTAACTTGAAGCACCCTTTTCTATGATTTAATGACTTCTCTCCATACGAGCAAAAAACAATAGGAAGAAGCTACTGTCAACATTTAACAAAAACTTAAATTTTAAAACATTTAAAAAAAAAAAAAAGAAGACAGTAGTAAAAAAAAAAATTCTTCAATGATAAAAATAACATTAAAAAAAATCGATACGGTATAAATTATCACCTCAGCGTTTTATTTACGAGACTAATTTCGAGAGCTGACAAAAAAAAAAAAGTTTGCGCTCATAATAATAATTGCCATTACACAAACTTTTCATATTATAAATTCGTGTAAAAAATAAATATATAATATATTTGTTATCTCGTCAAAAAGACATCCTTTTTTTTTTCTTTCTTTCTTATATTAGTTTTTTTTTTTTAGTAAAACGTATACACAACCGATAATAATAATAATAAAAAAAAGTGAAAATGGCTGTCGAAAAGGATGAAAAAAAAAAAAAAAGCTGAATGAAATTTTTATCTTGTAATTTGCTCCAATAGAAAATCTTCTCATTTTTTTTTTTCAATCTTTCTTCTACCTTTTTCGTTTGAGGTGGTGTTAATAGATGTAAACAGGTGGTAGGTAGGTTTTAGTGCGCGCACAGGTACGATGACAGACAAGTTGTGCTGCCCTCTACAGGCGAACGATGACGAGGCTTACGTTATTAGTTTGTTCCGCGGGAGATGAGAGCTCGCGTTCGGGCAACTAAAACTCTCTCGTCTCACCACCAAAAGTTTGCATTTATTTTTTTTTTTAAAAAAACTTTTATTTTTCGAGTTTTCATTTCTGTTGAATTTTGTATACTTAAATTGTGTCGTTAATTTATTATTGTGTCTCGGTTGTCCCGCGCCAAAGAATTTATTTATAATCAACATTATGAAAATCAGGTTAGTGCAAAATTACCATTTTCAAATACCGTACTATAAATCAATGTACATTTGATACATTTAAAACTAATTTAAATTAAAATTTCGTGTTAAAAAAATTTATTTTTAATGAAAAAAAAGTCGCAAAATTGATTTAAATACGGTGCCGTAAAACTAAATTTGCTAGCTAAGGGGTTCGTTTTGCCGTACAGCATTTTTAAAAATCCGAAATGTAAAACACAATTTTAATAATAATTTTCATGAATTCATGAAATTATTGTGTTTTAATGTTATTTAAAATAAGATTTAAAAAATTACATGTGGGCTACTGCATAACGTTTAGCTATTATCAATAAGATTACAAATACGGTACCAAGAAAAAAAGCTAAATTCACCGGTAACCCTAAAAATTCCCATCAACTTTTAACAGCGATAGAAAAAAGTTAAAACGGAAAAATTATCTGTTTATTTCGTCATTTAAAATAATTATTGAGCGAATATGTATTTTCTGTGAAAATTCGATTTCGGAACGCGGATTTCCTCTTCAAATTTCGGTAGATGCCAGCAAAACAAAATATACCGTAAATATCTCTATCGACAATTTAAAGCAAAACGAAAAGTTAATTCTAGAAAGTAATTATTAGCGTTGAGTTCTATCCTTAAACGTAAGTTCTGAGAGGGGAAGATTAACGTAAAGCCTTTTTCTTCTACCCCAAAGGGCCTTATTTATCGCCGCCATCCTCCTCTCTCTTTCCCGCTGCTCGTACCTATTAATTAACAAAATGCTTTCCTTTCCCGCTCTACCTCACACAAACGATTCAATTTAAATTATTTATTTATAAGAATTTTTAATATTTATTTTTTCTTTCTTGATTCTTGGAAAGGTGTTGGAAAAGTGAGCCATCATCACAAGTGCCCCGATAATAATCGCGTCATCAGTAGCTACGACAAAACGGAAGTTAATCGCCGTCATTCTCCGAGTCCAACATCCGATGAAGAAGACGTTATAAAACTCACCGGAAAAAAGAATAACAATAATAATTGTCACCGCTTTCCTTTGATTCATCCACCGCCCTCGGCCCTTCGACTGCCGTCCGACGACCAACCATTCCTAATTGCCGCTAATTATTGTCCTCGCGACAGTGCGATCGTGTCATTTCATCCTCCACCCACCGCTCAGTCCTCCTCCCCTTACAATCCCTATCAACTGTCTCTATCGGCGGACGCGAAACACAACTTACAATTCCAAAACTGTACGATGGGAGTGTCGGAAAAGAGTGCGGCCAATAATTTAGTAGGAGATAATGCATCGCCAATAGGTCGTAGTCCCACCTCGTGGTCTCCATCTGCTTTATTAAGAGGACCCAACGCCGATATGAATCTCATCACCACCGAGGATATTTTAAGAACAATGCATCATCATCATCAACAACAACAACAGCAGCAACAACAACATTTTCGGATGCAACAGTTAAAAAAACGTAGCGGAAGTGAATGCGACGAGGAGGAAGAAGATGCAGATTCGGAGATGGAGAAACGCGCCGGAACTAGTACTCGCTCTTCCGATTCTCCTCTCAATGTGGAAGATGTGGATGAGGAGGAGGAAGAGGAAGACATGAGACCAAAGATGGCCGTTGGAAGTGCGAATAACGAACGTTTGAGAACGCCGGAAGTGAAACAGAGTGACGAGATGGGTGGGCGCGTGGAAAAGATGGCGCATTCGGCTAATGAACACGGACATCCGGGGGATAGTGATATGATGGATGAGAACAATTTTGCGCCGAAACGGAAGCAACGTCGATATAGAACTACGTTTACTAGCTATCAATTGGAAGAGTTAGAAAAGGCCTTTGCCAGGACTCATTATCCAGACGTTTTTACCAGGTACATTTTAACATTATTTTTTGCTAATAATATAGTAATTTCTCAGTACTATTATACTACTTTAGAACAATATAACTTTAAAGTAAGAACCGATAACTTATAAAACACACAGCATAATATTATATCGAGTTAGTAGAGAGTTTAATCAACTTTATCCTTTGGAGTAATCCATTTGTAGTCACCGTTTTCACACTCCAGTGTTGATTACCGTATTAAATTTTATTAGAATTAAATTGATTTAAATATTAAAATATAGTGTATTCAAATTAAATACAGCAGGCTTTAAAATGGTCAATCGTCACGGTTTTGGGATAAAATTCTAGTTATTGTTTGTAACATGAACTGCCGCTACGCAACACATATCGAAACAAATGCATATTATTAAATTTAACTGTTATTATTAAATATTTAATAGACATACGGTATTAATAATTTGCCATTCTTGCATCTATCCCGTAAAAATAAAATTTATTAGAAAAGTTCAAGACTTCTGAATAGAGATATGTTACAAGAAAAAGTGGCTAACTTTGAACCTCAAACTCGATACGCAATTATTCTTTTTGCTTGCAATTTCAATTAAAATTGTTGAATTGATTGGTTTTTCTTTTAACAAAATAATAATGCAAATGAATCATTCAAAATTGTAATGAATAATTATGAAATAAGTTTTGGTTCAAACGCTCTGTGTTAAGTGCCGAGCGAATCGATAAAAAGAATCAGTTTAAAAAAAAAATGAGTGTGTGTGTGCCGGTAACCTTCAACCGAGGTTGCGAATGAACCCTTACTCGGTACCTTCTCTCTCTTCTCCGCTACATACACAATCTAACTAAAAAGCGCTTTGTATTTATTAAAACTGACATATAATCTTTCGAAATTAACTTAAGATTTGTTGAAGCGCTCGCTGCAGCCTCATTAATCATTGACCAAAAAGTTCAACAATATCATTGTTGTTGTTTTTTTTTTTTTTTTGATTTATAATCGAGTCTTGTGTGTGTTTTTCAGAGAGGAATTAGCCATGAGAGTGGATCTAACCGAAGCCAGAGTTCAGGTAAATAATAATAATATGGAACCTCTTTTTTTTTTTCTTGTTCAACCGCCTCGGTCAATCTATTTTCACCCCCCAAAAATTCTAATTTGAGCGTGTGAAGGTCACGTGACCTATTAACTTCAAACAAAGATAGATGATAAAATTTGTAGAGTCCTCATCTCCGTTAGATCCTCACCTCGGCTTCATTTGACTAGGACTAATATTCAAGATGCTCGTTGTTGTTTTTTTGCTTCTTCTTTCTCTTTGGTGATTTTTTTGTTGAAACAAAACAAAAAATTTACTTAGTCACGGTGATAACATATATAAAGCGTGTCCAGTTGGCGCCATATACGAGGAGAAAGACGAGCCCTTAGGACTTCCTTCGATAAACAACTACCGCGCCCCTACCTTACTAACTAATTAGGCCAATGATGCAGCCAATTTTAAGAGAAAGAGAGAACAGGGGAAAAAAAACATGCGAAAAGAAATTGAGTTTCAGTGATTGGTAATTTTGACGACAGATGTACTTGTATGACCACGCCAAATGTCTAATAATTTCAAATAAATAACGTGTATATAGGTGGGGGCCAACCGGTGCATGTGCCTGCCTTACTAGTTTAGTCTAATTTTTTCTGTCTTTAATCAATTAAATTAGTGCCACTTTTTTTAAAAAATGTTACCATTATTAATCTAATTAGAGACTAACGGCTCGGTTTTTACGATGCAGATAAAAATTAATATTCTTACGGGTTTTCTCGATGAACAACTAATTGCCAGTCAATTATAGGCAATTTTGAAAAGTTTAATGCTTATGTAATCGATGTTGAATATTAATTTAAAAAAAAAAAAAAACATCCTATAAATTACAACCACAGAATATAATTCTCGATACTTCTTTTAAAAACAAAATTAGAGTATATAAATTAAAGTTTTAAATAATTAACATTTTTCAGAGAGAACTAATGTTATGAATGTTAAATTTAAAACCTCAATTTTACATTGGAGTTTTAATTCTACATTTGTACTTTCTGTAACTTAAATTTTCACATTTTATATTTTAAGAAGTTTTGAGTTATAATATTCTAAAATTTTAAATTAAATTCCAAAAATGTAAAATTTAAGTTCTTAAAATGTTACCGGTACTAAAAACAATTAGCCAGTGTTCAGCAATAATTTATTTAGCAAATCAAATAAAATGCACCTATTGCACGTACGGTATAATAATATTGATACACATTAATCATTAAAAAATAAAAACGGCTGACTAAAATCGAATTTAAAATTAATAAATTCCAAAACAAAAACCGAGTCAAAAACATATCACTTTTCTTGAATCTAATTTAACTGACCCTTGTTTACCTTTCATTCACCCGCAACCAGCCTTAAAATGAATGATGGACATATCAGCGCTTTCCTTAAATATATTAAGCAGGCAGAAAATTTATGACCATCCTTTCCAACCAGTAATTTCATCAAGCTAATGAAAATCTTCTTAAACAGAAGAAACTCAATTACTTTCTCTCTGCCCTCCTCCCCCCCTCACTCTCTTCCCCGCTCTCCAAACCCCCTAATTAGTCCTCCATTAAATGACAAACATTTTCAAATTCAAATAAATAAATAAACAAAAAAAAAAAACTATTACATATAATCTGCAATCATTTGACTGTTAATTTTTAGGAGATTCAGGCCACCGTCCATGCTTCGGGGGTGGCAATGAATGATAAAAGGGAGCTTAGGGGTTGAGTAGGAGGGTTAAGTTGCGTGAGTTGAAGAAATATCCCAGCGCTTTTGCTGGAGGACCAAACCTATTAAAAACTTCTTTCTTTTCTCAATTGGAATAATCCAAACAAAACAAAAATGGAAGCCGCGCATGTATAGCGCGCATGCTCACTTCACCCACGAAAGAAAAAAAAAAGCAACCCGCGATACATGCTTTAATCAAATCTATCAAGTAGTCTGTTATTAACCGTAATTACCCGCTAATCCGTCTTTTCGGGAAAAAAAAGTTGTGAAGACTGGCAATTGTAGAGGGCGTGAGTTCGTTCGAAATGTGTGTACGATTGTTGTACGGGGTTAAAAAAAAAAAAAAAAGGTTGAATTTAGGGCTGTTTGGGGGTTGGTAGGGAAAATGGGGGGTCGGTGTGGTGTGAGAAAGACCACCTTGGACGAAATACAATGATAGTAAAATTCCTTTCAATAACATCTCTGTCTGTGCACGGTGCACACGAGCTCTCTAATTACGTTTAATTCAACTAAAACAAACTTCTAATGTCAATTGCCCAACCGCCGTTAATCCTAGCAAATTTCTACCACTGGCTTATATTGTTTTCTTAATTTAATTAACCCTCGAGAGAAAAAAAATGTTGTTTTATTATCTATTACGATCTGTCATTGTTAACGATATAACCTCTAAATCAATTTAATAAAAGAAATGGGTAAAAATGTAAACCTTTTTATATGACAAGTTTTGTTGTTACTTTAAAGTTTAAAGAAATGAAACTTTCTTTCCGGTAATTTGGTAAATACAGTAGGTATCAATAAGTGGATAATGGATTCCTTTATTATAATTTAAAATGAGATTTGGAGGACATTTAAAAGTGCCTCGAAGTACGTTTTATTATCTTTACAGTAAAACTAAACAATATTTTTAAGATTTCAAAGATTTTTTTTATTGGTTAGTTAGAAAAGCACGCGACCCATTCCCGTTCGAATAACTTAATTATCTATAATAAAATAATTATTAAATTAGTTAAACTTACCAAATGATGAAGGAACAAATTTCAGGAATATTAAATCATTCGACGCTAGTTTTCCATATCTAAATATTAAAAAAATATATGAATTAATTACCGGTATTTAAATGCTGAAAGAAAAAATAAAGAATAACTTAAGATTTGCAATAATTAACATACAACTACTGTAGTATTAAACCGAGCTTATTTTTGGAATTAAACCGCGATCAATTTTTTACATAGAAATTCGTAAAAAGATACTGTATTTTCGTTTTAAAACAGGCTCAAACAAGCATAAACAATATTATAAGGGTGCAGTTTTAATTTTTAACATATTTTGATTTAATTTTAAACTTATTTTGATTATGTATTTTTTTAACAATTTAACTTCATTACAGGTATTAATATCAAAAGAGATGTTTTAAATGAAGTTAATTCAAAGGCAAAAATCTCAATAATTCCTAAACTAAAAAAATCCCCAATTTATAATAAGTTTTGATAACTGAACCTCAATAAATCGAAGTGAAGCATTATTTCCGGATTATGAGCACGTGCTCAGTCTTCCAATGCCTTGGTCTTTATATCTTTTTCGCCCATCTTTTATTCATACTTGCTCGTATTTTCCTCTACCCAAAAACCTACAGTGCAGTACTGTACTAATACAGAATTCTATTGACCTCGCTAAATCGAAACCGATGTAAAACGAAATACCGTATATAAAATATTAAGAATTTTCACCTTTCTTTCTAATTCTAAATATCGATCTTCAACTGTAGGGTATTATTTGTTTTATAGGTACGTGTAGCACTTAGAAGATAAAATGAGTCAATATTCAAAAGAGTGAAAAGCGTATACAGTACAGTACTGTAGTCTTAAATTATACAAACAAAAAGTGAGAAGGTTGAAAAGATGTAAATGAATCGGTGCATCCTTCACTCGCACTATCTTCTCACCTGTTTTACGAATTACAAACAGGAAATCACTAAATTATGGTTCGTGTCAAAATTAATTACAGGTCGGGCAGAGCGAGCAATCTTCACCAATTTCAATGTTAGGAAGCAATTAAACGAGTAGCAATGGCGTTTAAACACCCTCCCTTCCCTAGACTAGATAGCTGTAATTTGGATCCTTTGAAAGCTTAATCGCTCGTATATTATGGAAAATGGCGTATTTATTTTATTTATTTGCTTAATTTTTTAGGCTCTCATTCGTAACCTATTTTTTTCTATGAACAACGTAACAATTGATTTAGATGTTAACGTAACATTGTGTTTACTCTTTCTTAATGGTTCACTCTCTTAAACAATATTAGCTCGAGCTTTTTTTTTAAGAAGGCCTATGCTTTATGGTTTTGATTCCCACAAATAAAGATTTTTTTAGAAAGGGTAAGAGAGGGAAGGGGAATGAAGAAAAAAAATAGTTTGCGTATGTCCAATACCGGGCTACATTGCTAAACGCAAGTTATCAGATGACGTCACTTCACAAGTTAACGTACTAATCGTACTTAACGTCGTGTACGGGACGTTAAGCGCAAGGTCTCTATTAATGTAGTAAATCAAAGGTCAATCCCACTAATAGCCGCTATTTTAAGCCTTATATTATCCCTTTTTTAAAAATGCAATAATTTGTATATAATTAGCCTATATTCATATAACATTAAAAAATCAAAATGGTGTTGTTATCTCCAGGTTTGGTTCCAAAACCGCCGAGCAAAATGGAGAAAACAGGAAAAAGTTGGTCCTCAATCTCATCCGTTCAACCCGTATCATCCATCGACATTGACGTCATCTCCAGCATCTCCATCATCCACTACCACATCCCTGCCTCTCTCTCACCACCCGGGGCTTCACCCTCATCCAGGCCCACCCGGACCACCCTCGTCTTCGGGAGTGTCGTTCGCCAATCCATACGGACATTTCGTAGCAGCCGCCGCCGCAGCTGCATCTCCCACCGGCGTCTACCTCCGAAAGACCTTCGATCCTTTCGGTCCGCTCACTCCTCGACTCCCTCCGCTAGGCCCCTTCCTCCCCTTCTTCTCTTCCCCAAACTCCTCTCATCCCTACATGTCTTTGGGTAATCTTCGCGATCTTCCACCGGGAATGACGACGGCAGCGGCGATGGCTGCCGCATACAGCCGCCACAGCGCGGGACTCTTACCTCCACCCCCGCCCGCTCCTGTCATGATGCCCTACCCCAACTCGAGTACTTTCCAATCTCTGTTAGCCTCAATGTCGGCTTCGCTCAGACCCAACATGAGTGGCGGCAAGATGATGGACGACTTCTTGGGGGTTAGTAATAACAACAACAGCCACTCATCAACAGCGGCGGTACCACCTTCATCACATTTAATCTTACCACCCACTTCCTCTCCTAATTCCAATCACAATTCCATCTCGCCCGTATCTTCGTCTCCTCCACCGCCGCCTCACGCCCACCATCATCATCACGGAGTCAGAACATCACCTATTCCCACTCAACCTAACACCACCTGCTCATCCACGTCCACTTCACCGGCCCTTTCGGTGGCTAGTTCCAACACCGCGCACACGTCGAATCCTGCCCCGGAAAAGTCGACGGCGTCTTCTCCTCCTGCAAGCGGAAACGGTGGAGATCGAAGAAGTTCTAGTATCGCCGCGTTGAGATTGAAAGCGAGAGAACACGAACTGAGAGTTAATCAATTATTGAGACACAATGGAGATGTGGTGAGCGGCTAATGCGATTGTGATGTGGCAAAATTAAATGTGAACTAAAATAACCAAAATGAGTTGTGAAAGAACGAGCCCAACGAAAGTTATCGGTATCTGTATACTATATCTATAATAATTTTTGTTGCAAAAAGTGCCTTAGTTTTTTTTTTCTCTCCCTTCATTTATCATTTTAATTATTAAACACTTATTTATATAATTCGGATCAATTTTCAATGAAAAAAAATTTTGGAAATCGTTATATATATTTTTTTAATCGTAATTATATTAATAAAAAAAATTTGCACGAAATTTTGAACATTTTTTTATTATGAATGGAACAAAAAATTTCCTAATATTAAAAAAAAAAGTGACATAATTTATGGAGAAATATTTTTTGCGTGACCGGATCTACATCTCTTAACTCTCGGCTTGAAACGCAGAAAAATTGAAAAACGCCCAAATTAATCGTTTTTGATATTAAAAAAAAAAATAAATTATTAATTCAAAATAAAAAAGGATTCAATTATGGCCAATTAAGCTTTTGTTGTTAAGTAATAGTCGGGTTATTAAATTGGTCAACTACCCACCACTCCCGAATCACCGTTTTAGGCGAATACAAGGTAAAAGAATCCAACCGGATTTTACATACCTTAAAGGAGTTTTCATTTAAAATTAAAAAAAAAAACTGTCATAAAAAACAATAAATAATCCAGAAATTATTTTCAAATATTGAAAAATTAGAGGGCTAAAATCAAAATAGGAACTTAATAGGTCGCTCAATAAAAAAAGAGGCGGAGGAAACCTTTTAAAAAAATCAATTTAAAAATTATTAACAAGAGTTAAGGCGAATCACGCACGTAACGCCGTAACTGACGTCAAACTCTACGACGATCTTAAAGGAAACATTCTCACATTATATTTTTCAACAACCCAATCGAAATTTATAATTACATAAGAAATTACTACATTACGCGGGGGCATGTCCCCTCAAGATCCTCGTAGAGTTTGTACGTACGTGAATCGCCTTAACTCTTATTATCGAAAACACTCAACAACGCCTGTTTACGTCCACTGCTTATTTATCATAGTTATTCACTAAAACAACGAATAATTAGTCTCTCCAACTATCCTAATTAAATAATTTCGCTATCTTTAAGTACAATCTCAACGTATAAAAAAGTTGAAGCAACCTAATTCTTTTGATAAATGGCTTCTCCAACCGTTTTTCAATTAGATTTTTGCTTATTATTATTATTATTTTTTTTTCTCTCATTCTCCTACGTACAAAAAAAAAATAATAATCAGATAATCGGATTTTATAATAAGATTTTTTCACCGGTTATTAAAAAATAAAACAACGACCAAGTACAGTGAGTACAGTAATGTATACAAAAAAAAAATGTCGATTAATATCGTCACGGTCGTATAAAAATTTCACCCAAAAAAAAAATCCCCAAACAATCTTTTAATAACTAGTTACCACGCATGCGTGTATTTTCATATTATGCTACGTATATATACTGAATGTGTGTGTGTGGTAAAGCAAATTAGGCAAAAACTATTTTAAAAGGGAAATTAGTTTCGCAACAGCGTATATTTATATAGATAAAGTTATATATCTTTTTTTTTTTTTTTTTTTTTAAAAAGCCTCCCACAATAATATTGTTCAGTTATATATCTATCAAGAAAAACGCTACACAACGCCCTCTATGTCGCGAAGTAATTTTAGGAAAAGAAAACGAGCTTAATTATGCGTACTTGTTTGTTTTCTTTTTACGTTTCTTATTCTTGATAAAAAGCGCCGATTAAGCTAAAATGATTACTAACCCTCGTTACAAATAAGGCATAAGCGTTTAGAATGAAAAAAAATAAAAAAGTTCACATCCGACTTTATCTAAAAAAGTTTTTTTTTTTTCTTTTTAAGTAAATGGGCAGGTGCGCGCCAGCCACTTTACTACGGAGATCCTCCAGTTTGAACGAAGGATAAAACGCGCGTTCGGTTATCCGACATTAATCTTCATATTTCATCGAAAAACTCAAGTTAAAAAAATGGTTTTGTTAAAAGAAGAAAATGTGATTATAATATATGAATTCGTGGCGGTGTCTTTTGAAATAATAGTAAAATTCCCGAATTGAAAACTCTCCGTAGGTGGCGATGGTTGTGCACGCGCTATTTCGATGACCACCCAAAAAATGAGTTAAATTTGGAAGAAAATAAGACAAAATTTTGTTACGTTTAAACCAGTGATACTCTTTGATAAATTTACATTAGATTACAAAATTGATGGTTAAAAAAAAAAAAAAAGAAGAAGAAGAAAGAACATAAACGAAAATTTCCAAATGGTACTTTATGATTAAATCAAAGGTCGTTTTAAATAACAATATAATATTATACAGTAATTATGGTGCACGATGTACAATACTGTGCTTATAGCAATTTGTACTAAATTCCTTTAAAAAAAAAAAAGTTAAGTTTTTTTTTCTATAGTCGAGGTTAAAACCGGTTCACGAGGACTGGTAGTACTAATTTGATGAAATTTTCAAACCTATAATTCGTTTATTAATGTTTATTATTAGTCGTTAAAAGACTTTATGGCTTTATTATTTTAATCGTATTACTGATTTGGGGCAGCCCTTGGATGATTCTCGTTTTTATTCTGAACTTATTTGCCATACGATTTAAAAGAAAAAACCCAGACGAATTTAGAAGTCTGCGCCTACCTTTTAAAACTCAGTTTTAAATTTTGATTTTCGTTTAATTTAATTTTGATTTGTCACTCCAATAGGGGACCGAACAGAGTCCAATTCATATCTAGTATGCGCCAGTACATAGTCTACTACTGCAGGCGCAATTGCCATGCATATTAAACTTGTTCCATTTTAACTAAAATCTTGATTGTAAAAATCTAATTATCGGAAATAAAACCACCAACATAATAAATCAAGATTTAGTTATTAAATCTCGATTTACAAAACCCCTGGTAACACAAAAAATAAAATTTATTTTAGAAAACCTTAAATTTTTCTATACACTGATCAAAAACGCTACGGCAAAGAAACCAAAAACCATAAACTGTTTATAATCGCCACACCATAGATTAAGTCACATGAGGAAACAAGCCATGGTCAGGATAAAACTAGATCAGTAAAAATATCAGCAAAATGTTTTTTTTTTTTAAATCATTTGAAGAAATCATTCTTTAATAAAACTAACGACAATACCGGTACTTTTACAGTTCGTTAATTTAATTACCGGTACCGTAAAACATTAAAAAATTCATTTAGATAAGGTTGTACGCTTCAAATTACTTCTTTAGCGCTTAAAAAAGAACATAATTACGCTTTATTTTAATATTAAAAATATTTCCCCAATAAAATTCATGCACCAGTAAAATTATTAAAGCAATACAATAGGATAAATCGGAAAATTTGGAGTAGATTTAACTTCGGTCAAATTATCTCATAACAATAATCGAGTTTTTATTAAGCAATTAAGCGTAGTTTCAACATCATTTTCGACTTAATTGTCCTTTTCAAAGCCAAAAAGAAGTAAAATAGGAACATTGTCCACGCCTAACTTAAAACAAATGTTTAGAAAAACAGGTGAAAAGACAAACATTAGGAGCACCGTTGGAGCTTTTTGAATACTAATCACGAGGTTACTCCGCGCAAACATTTTTGCAGATTAAAAAAAAAAAAAAAAAAAGGCGGGAAAACAAATTATCAAACATTCATTCACCCTCCACATACTCTCTCTCTCTCTCCCTTAGACTGGGTGAAAGCGAAGCACGGATCTACCGAGACGCTAATCGCCGCCCAACATCTAATTGAGTTCAAAAACGAGATAAACATCTGAAAAAACGAAAATAAGAGAGCGAGAGATAACGTTTTCTTCCATTCTAAGAAAGAAAAAAATAAATAAAGTAAAAGAGAAAATGTTAATAATAGTCAGGCGAAGAATGATGCTCCATGGCTAAAACTCTCGTCATTCGCGCTTTCGCCATGGCGGGTTCCGTTTTCGTATATTCCAACATTTTAAAGCAAACCTAAAATGTTAAACAAATGCGCCGCTTGTAACTTGGATAAGTGGGATCTTATAGATTTACCATTAACTCGAGTCTCACTTAAGTCGCTGATGCGAACCGAGACCCGTCTCAATCTAGATTCACTTATCCCGGTTCATAACCGTGGAACGTAACTACCGCGTAAAACAAGAGTACAGTAGTAAGAAAGTTCCTTGTGCTGGGCAGATGGCGTTTTTTAATACATCTCCGCTTGCTACAGATTCTTCCTAATCAATCTCAAAATAAAAAAATACAAAAACTAAAACTCGATTATTAGCAAAAACGTGAGAGGAGGTTGAAAACTTTTTGAAAAATAAGTTGTCAAAATAAAACGAGACATCTGTTTCCATCTCGATAAAATGGCAGAAAACAAAATCAACCTTTTTCTCAATTCTCCATTACTCAAACAGACAAAACTAAAGAAAGTAAGAAAGAAAAAAAAATTAATTAAAACCAGTTAAATAATTAAGAAAAAAACTTTTTAAAAAAAAGTAGTTTTGGTTTGGGGCGATTAACGGGTCAGTGACAATTGACTAATTAGGATTGGAGAAGATTGCAAAAGGTAAGAAACAAGTGTCAACGGCTAATTTTTACGACCAATATATCCTTGGGAATTTTCACTCCCTCTCTTTCTTTCGGACTTTCCAAAATATCTCTTTCTGACTTTTTTTCTTGGGAAAAAACGACAGAATGAAACTTTTTTAAAAAAAAAAACTAGCGAGAGAGGTAGAAAAAAAAAACAGATAAGAAAAGTATGTGATGGCAATAGAAAAAGGAAGTAACAGGGTGTGTCTGCGCAATCGCAACAGAAGCTGGCAAAAGATTTATTTGTAAATTAAAAGCTTGTAAGTTGAAATTGACACATAAAAGTAGCCGTGTTAAGGTTAAGACGAAGAATGAGATAAGTGTGGATGGGTCGACAAAGTAATGTAGGCTATTTGGGTTCCCATTCTTTCCTTCACTTTTTTTCGTTGTAAAAAAGAAAAAAAATAATCAGCTTTTCCATTTAAAAAAAATTACATAAAATAGAAATCACCGCTTCAATTCTGTATGTTTAGCTAATTAAATATTATTTGGAAATAGCATCTTCAACAAAAATATAAATAAACTTGAATTGAAAAGTATTTAAACAATCGATGAGTATTCAACTTTTTATTTCACCACAAACTAAAAAAAAAAAAAACAACCATTTTAGTTTTTCGTGGCCACCAATTTTCTAAATATAGATGTCTAAAACAGTTTTGGTGGCAACTAAAAAAAATTTTATCAAATGAGTTTAAATTTCCATAAATAAGATTTTAATAAAAGGAAATTTTTTTAAAAAAATATAAAAATTTAAATGAATTTTGAATTAAAAAAAAATCCTCATTATGGTTTTAATACTCAGTTGTCATCATTCAGAAGAACAAGTTTTATTTAAATCTCGTTTTGTTCTAAACTCAGTTAAATCACGCGACCAGTTCATGTTGTGGCTATCAAAAAAATAAAAAAGATTAAAAGAAAAAGCTAGTTTTCACATTTTTATTCTAGAAAGTGATATTATTAAACCTTGTTCATGGTGAGAAATTTAATTTCTTGTTATTGCTGTCAACAAAAACAGTACATGTACTGTAAATGTGGTCCCTACATTTAGATTTATAAAATCCGGTGACAAAAAAAAATATATCAAGAGTAAATTTAATTAATTGTACTTTAAGAATTAATAATTAAAGCAATTAAGGCAAAACAAGTTAAATCCCACACTGTAATCGCAAGTACTAAATGGACTACACTTGTAGTAATAATTATTATTATAACATCGATAGAAAAAAAATCGTTTTCAGTCTTTATTTTTTTTTTAAATCAAGTTTAAAACTTTTAACCTGTTATTTTTTATTTATTTTTTTTTTTTTTCGTTAGAAAAATGTTTTTCTTTTTTTTATTGTTGTTGGTTGAAGCCCATGTTTACGTCCCCAGCTTTAAACGAGCGAAAAAGTGGCTAATATCTAATTAGTGGTCAGTGAAGTGTGTAAAAAATCTTTCTTCTTTTTATCAATTACAATTAAGACGTGAAAATTTACGAGCATTTGTGGAATGCAAAAGCCAACGCAATCTTATCTATAGCTCCATTCTAATTGCCTTATTCTCTCTCTCTCACTCGCTCATTCACTCTCTCGCTCATGTTTTTGTTTTTTCCAATTCACCTTTCAATACGCGTGTATTCACACTAGTTAAATGTTTCACTGGTAACAATTAACTTCCATTTTAAATCTAATTAAAGCAGAATATAACACTGCGTATTAGCAACCAGAGACATTTTTAATTCTGTTTAAAATAAATAAAACTCTTGACAATCTTTTTATAACCAACTACATTGTACAATAAAAATTTTAACCCGGTTAATTGTTGATTTCTTTATAACGTATTTTAATTTTTAATGTAAAGGTTCTGTCGAGGTTTGTAATATTTTGCTGAGTTTCAGCACTTGCACTTGCTTTAAAAACAAATTTATAACTTGCATTAAAATAACAATTAAAAAAATAAATACAGTACAACAAAATGAATGAAAGTGCGTGCAAATCGAAAGGAATTTAATTAATTTAAGAAAAATCCCACGATTAACTAAATTGAACTACTGCGGCAGCATCAATTAAAGTTAATTTCGATTCGCTAAATTGATCGTCATTTAAATAAAAGAAAAATCAGTCTTTTATTATTATTACAGTATAATTATTACTAAATAGTTTAAAAAAAAAAGTTAACCAAAGTTTTGGACTTCTTTTACTTGCTAATTTACCAATTATTTAAAACGTTGTGTTGTAATGGAGTTGTTTACAGTTTCATACAAGTTTTAAATCGTCGTCATTCATAAACGCGCAATGTACTGTATTAATTACGCCAATTAAGTGAAAATACAGACATTTTTGCAGCTTAATCGAACCAAATTACGATACACTCGCTATTTTATTTCCAAGCTGTCTCATAAACTTTTCAACAAAAAAAATGCGATCAAATCGGAAGCTTCAAATAAAAATTCACACCATTAGCCGCTACATTGCCTCTTATACTACTTTATAAACAAACATTTTATTTTTTATAATACCCAAAAAAACAAAAAAAAAATCTGGCATGAAAATCTCAAGCTTCATTTAAAATTTTCACCAGCAAAAAAACATCTGTACGCAAAATTGGCAATTTATTATTCCGCATAAATTTGGTTAAAAAGACGATTTAATCTAGATTTGTCAAGAAAAAAATATATAGAGAATTAAAATGAATCACACGTATTGAAATGATATAAGTAATAAAAAAGATGTAAAATTAATTTAAGTGTTACGATAATAAAATAATACAATTTAAAGACAAATCGATATCAAGATTTAATTATATCGAGCGATTAGTTGACCGTCGTTTTCAGAAATTAAATTGGATCGAGTAATTACATTTTATAGACCAAAAGCGATATTATTTCATGTGAGTTTTATTTTTTTCTTAATCTTAACAGCTTTTCTTATGACATGTGATGTCATTTTTGACGCTATCTTTTCGTTACGAAAATATTGATTAAAAACGTGTTTGCAAGTTTTCCATTTTCACATTTAAATTTAAAACAAAATTTGATCATTCTTTCTCTCAATTTAATTATTTGCGCATTAGCAAAATAATATATGTAATATTAGTTGTAACTTGGCACAAAAAAATATTAGAAAACGTCGATTTTAATTCCCATCAACATGGCGACTAGATTTCTGATAATCCGATCGAACCTTCCCCCCCCCCCCCTGCAACGGTATTTAGGTGTCATTTATTTACGATTCGATTTTAAATTTTAATTGTTGACAACTTAATTGCCACCCGAACATTTTTTTTCCTTCCCTTCTTCTAAACTCAAAAAATAAATATTTTATGCACTCGATTAAAATTTCTCGTTTTCAAAAATCAAAATATAAAGTACATTATCTTATAATATTCAGTTACGTAGTTGATTTATTTAATTTTCTTCGTAATAAATTGTTCGACTTCTCCCCAAAAAATGCCACAGCGCGTTTCTCCAAACGCCATTGAAACAAATTTTAAATCGCGTTTGAAAATTCGAGTAAAATACAAAAAAAAAAAAGATATAAATAATAATTAATTTAGGAAATTAGTGCGTAAAATTTACAAATTACTAGTTAAACGGAAGGCCGAATTAATAAACAAAAATACGGTAGTAGTGTAATAAAAAGTTGTGTTGGCGGTTCGCACCGCCGCCTTAAACAAAAAACTAAGATAACTCGTTTAGTTAAATGTTCGTAAAATTAAAAACAAAACAACTTATTGAACGTTTAATTGAATTAGTTTTCTGCGCCGTACACATTTAGGTTAAACATTCTAATTAGAATGATTAAAAAACGTTTCCTAAAGAATTAAATATTTCTACAATCGAATAGAATTTTTTTTAGTTTTTTCGTTATGTGCAACATAAACCGAAAAATTAAAAATCACCAATTGTATACATTATAGTTGTATACATACAGCTAAACGCTTAACGGGGCTCTTAAATCTCCATCCGCGTTCTTAATTTCTATTGTACTCAGTATTGTGCGAGAACAACGCACATTTATTAACGCCAAAATGTATTGAAGCTTAAGGCGATTCACTTAATGACGCTTTTCGTTTAACGGCAAGGGTCCAGTTCCGATTGCGCCGTTACTCTAAAGTGCTATTGTAATAGCACAGTATTAAAAAAATTAAAGATCTCTATAAATTGTCATGATTTGTTTTTCAATTTAAGTTTATCGGCCTTAAAAATATTATCATGATTTAGTCACTAAATCCAGATTAAAAAGTTGGAGAATAAAAATGTAGAAACAATATTCTCGACCAAGTCTTTCAAAATGATTATTTGCTTCGAATTGCCAATTAATGATTAATACGAATCGATTAAAATTAAAATCAACAAGGAAGAAATGTCGCCGACGTTTTCACATTTGTCGGCGTTTTGATTTCGACGTTTATGAGTTCGGTTTTTTTTTTCACAAGTCAACGTTAATTAAACACAACATAAAACCACTCAAAGTAGTTCACTGAGTGTATCAAGAATATAAAATTAACAATTAATTTTTAAAAAATTTCTAAACATTTAACCTATTTCCTTGATTAATGGATATAATTTCCTCTATTCCTAATTACCATAAAACTGCCTAAATTATAAAAGCAAATAATAAATAAACATTTCCGTTCACCACTTTTGAATAACTTAAAAGTACTATACAAATAATTTTGTAATATACAATATAAAAAAAACTTTGCTAACGCTAAACCCGTTTAATTAGCTGTATCATTAAACTGAAAGTAGTGAAGAATTCAAAATTTTAATGATTAACCCTCATCTAAATAATCTTTCAATGTTAAATAAACAGGGCAACAGTTATTTAAATAAAAATAATAATTTTATTTTTAAGATAATACCCTAATTAAAAACAACCCAAAAAAAGAAGGAACCTTTACGAGTTACTTGACATGACTTTCAATCACCACAGCTAAAAAAAAAATTTCTTCCACTCGATAACGTTACCGTTCGTATATCATTCGGAAAAGAAAAGAAAAATCAACGCTTATTATGCTAATAAATTCCATTAAATAAAACGCATTTCAAGTTTTTTAAAAAAACGTAATTACAGCATTGATAAAAATATGATGATTACAACTCGTAATTTACTTAATCCAAATACAACCGTGTAATAACTGCTTGGCCAGATCCCCCCCCCTCCCCTCCTCGTCTCTTACTATGATCCCTTACAAAATCAAATTTGTTGGCAATTAGTAGATTCATTAGACTGTAATAATTGCTAGCCTAGCTAGGGTAATACAGTACTCAGTTTAACTTTTGGCAATATTCAAAGTCATTAAATATACGCCCACCCATTTTTATCTAAAATTATGTAAAATAAAAACAAAATTACGTGTGGAGTGACGTCATATCATTCCTTAGAAAATGTTTTATTTAAAGAATTGGAAGCCGATTTCGGGTGACAAAAATCACTCGACTAATTATTATTATAACGGAGGTTTCATAAATCATTGTTGCCGGACTCCTAACATCTGTCAATAGAGTTTTATCGCAGTACACGTAACTAACATACCGTACTCCCTACTGCCGAGGTAAAAACTAACTTTAACAGAAATACCAGCTGCTATTTGCGTAAAAAAAAACTTACATTTTTGAACAAAAAAATATTCCACTTTCTCAAATAATAAAAAAAAAAAATCACTTTTTTATCTAAAAATTCCTCTTTTTTAATCAAAAAAACTCTTACTACCGGTACTTGTCCTACAATATTTAACTACTGTATTTAAACTAACACGTCACACTTTTCAACAAACTCATTTCAATTTTTAATTAAAACAATTTTACTTTTCATTTAGACAAATGCCAACATTAAATCTACCAAGTTCCAATATTAAATCCAACCAATTTCATTTTTTAAATAAAGGTTCAATTTTTTAAAACTCAGTTTTTTGTTCGTAACGTTTATGTTCTAAATTAGCTCGCAAAATGGTAGTATAGTTAATTTGTGATCACAATTAAACACATTTTAATTGAAAATTTACTTTTCAACAGCTTTCAAAAAATTAATAAAACTCAAAACACCAGTAAAAAACGCTTCAAATAACAACGAACAAATTGCGATCGACGTTTAACGGACTATGGTAAAGTTGCAAAAACTCTAATAAGTGTTCTGCTACAAATCAGCAATATGTGAATGAAATAAAATTAAAAAAAAAAAAGTTAACCAAAAAGATCGAAAGAAAGCGAGGGAGAGATAGGTGTTAGTTTCATTTATACACACACACACCTAACCTGTTAGCAAGCCAGTTGCTCGTCATAAACATGTCATTTGCTTTATCTATCAATTTACGACAAATGATAACAAGGGCAAAAAAAAAAAAAAAAAATTGGTCGACTGCTTCTCTCACCTTTCTTACATGTTCCTCTGGCTTAATTGGTAAAAACAAAGCTCATGCAATTATAAAAAAATTTGTCTCGCTATCTTTTCCACACTCGAGTTTTCGAGAGAGCTTAAAATACTTAAAATAATAAGAACAATGATAATAAAGCAAAACGACGCCTTCTTCCATCGATAAAAGTCGTCGTTAAATCGGAATCAAATTAATTACAATTATTAAACTCGGTTCAAATAATAAAAAAAAAATTACATTGAAAGTGGTAATAAAAAACTCAATAAATTTGATTAACAAGTAATTTTTTTAATCAATATCTTAACACAATTAACTCGTGTATTTCAATTTACTAACATTCTATTATCGGCTCTTATTCACCACTTATTAAAATCCACATAAAAAAATTAATTGAACTCACTTCTTAGGTTATTATCAGGTTAGTAGCCTGCGTCATGCAATATAATCATTACCCTTTAACTATTCTTTAACATTACAAAAATGATTTTTAAGAAACCCGATTTAACTACAGCGATGATTATAACGAAGATATCAGTACACTCCCTCGTTATACGCGGTAATTAGAAAATTGCACACGAATGAGATTTTGTTTTCAAAAAGAATCATTTCACTGAATCGTGGATAATTTCCATGTGAAACTCGCGGAGAATGAAGCACGCGCATGGCAATAACAAACAGAACTCGTTCTAATATTTCGTTGCCACCTTCTAAATTAATTTCGTTTAATCTATATTTTGCACTGAACTGAGTTTGTTAAATCACGTAACTAATCGGTATGTTGTCGCTATCAATAAAAGCCACTAAATAAAAGTTAGGAGTCTACCGTATGCCCCTAGCTTTTTTAAACACATGTAAAAATGTGTATACTGTACACTATGTACATAAAAAAATAAAAGCGACTAATTCTCCATTTGATTATAAAAGTTAAAATTCCACGCGCTTCAAATGAGTTTTCATTGAATAGGAAAAAGAAAAAAAAAAAACAACAAATCCGGTTCCACCGAAGGCGAATTAGATGTTTAATTGACAACGATCATAGAGGTATTTAAAAAGTTAATGTCCAAACACAATAGGGCGAGTAAAATTAATCGTCCACTCACCTTTTTTCTATAAGAAAAAAAAAATCGCATTAATCTTCCGTCTGCATTGAAATAGTTTTGAAATAAATAAAAGAAAGTACGTCTGTCCCGAAACACATGAAAAGAAAGCTTAGGAGTCCAATTAGATTAAATTTGACAAACAAACAAATCGGGATCCATTCCCTTCACCAACATTTGGTTTTCTAAACAAATAATATAATACATAAAAAAAAAAAAAATTAGACTAAAGAGGTGTAAACTAAGTCTGAAATTGTAATCCCACGGATCCCCATTTAAAAGAAGAGTTCTTTTGTATGTGTGGTTAATGAGCCCCAGTGGAGATTCCTTAACGAAATACATGTACAGTGTACTGTAGATAATATTAAAAAAAACCTCAATAATCCGAACTAAACTAAACCTTACGATTTACCGAAAACGTCGTCCTTTACGAAAATAAAGTCTTTTTGGTACAGTATTAATTAAAAATAAATTTTTTTAACTGTAACAAATTTTACAGACAGTTAATGGTTTGATGATTAAAAAAAATCAGATTATCGAGAAAACTCTAAAAACTGTACATTAAAACACATTTCTTTTCTTTCATTTTTTTACATTTAGTTTTTTTTTTTCCACCAAATTTTCACGTTAAATTGTAGTTTTACATAGAATAGCAAACAAACAAACAAAAAAAAAAGTTGAGTAAACTGGATGGAAACGGTTCGTTTCTCAACACAAAAGTCGATTTTTCGTCTGACAATAATAGCGCAACAAGCAGCACTCTCTTGATACGCTTTCAACAATAGCTTTTTTAAAAAAAGACTAATGTTCAACCAGTGCTAACGGAAGTTCCTAAGGTAGATTTAAACCTCCATAAAATAAGATTTAGTGTATAGATAATAAAAAAAAAGAACCCATTTTCTTTGCTTCCAACATTGCTGTTAACAATGTTTGTTTTTGTCAATCCAACTACTGTACCTGTTTTTCCAAACTCAAAACACAATCATTTTGATTTTGCAGCATAAGAAATTTATCACGTGAGCAAAATAATAAAAAAAGCGGGAGTAGGAGAAAAAAAAACACTTAATAAAATCACGCAAAAATTAATTTAGCGAATAGTTAATTAGTTTTTGCCTAGCTACCGATACCCTAACTTAACGTATCGTGATGTTACGAGATTGGTTAATCGCGAAAAGAAAAAAAAAAGGTCATCACCTTTTGAGAATCTAATTTTACCACCCTTAGACAACAATTAATAAGTTGATAATTAATTTCTGTGACTCTGCATGAAACATAATTGGCCATTTAAGGTTAACTTTTTTAAAAAAAACAACAAGTGAGGAGCATATTGAAGCGTCACTATCATATTATAATGACCTTTAAAAAAAATTATTTTTATATAGAAAAAAAAATTTATCTAAATTTAAAATTTCCCATAATAATTAACTTCCTAGTTTGTGCAGAATGAAATCGCCGAGCATGTAAATTGAAAACTTTTTCCAAGTAAAAATGGGAAAAGAAAATTAAAAAAAAATGAGATGAGAATTGAACGAAGAAAAAAATGAAAACGACGACAAAAAGAATTAAAAAAAAAATGTGGGGAGGTTCATTGAAGTTCAGTTAAAAAGGTGACAGGAGCGCCATTACGTCCATGGGAAAAGTGTTTGAAATTTCTCATCACACCACACTTATAGAACATATAGAACAATCATAAAAAAAAGTTGTCTTTTAAGGGTCCTTCAACGTGTATTTTTTATACTGTACTACGATAATTCACGTGGAAAATTACAATTTCGTCTTTTTAATATCGTTAAAAATATTTAAAATAATGTCTTTAAATTTTTTTAAATTACTGCAAAACGAATTTGAAATTCGATTACTTTAAATTAAAAAATAAAAAAAACTCCCAGTTTTTTAAATGGTTTTATCTATTATGGGATACTGTATAAAAACAATAATGAAACATCTTAAAATAATTATTGTTTAATCAAACATTTTTTGGTGAATTTTATTATTATTAACGAAAAATAACTTTTCCCACGCACTTTATCAACAAAAAACTAAGATTGGATATCATCCGTTGAGCTTAATTTACAATTTATTGACCGTAAAAATTTATTAAAATCTGTAAATAAATTCTACCGCTATTTTTATTTTAATTTTTTTTTCATTATGTAAATTGACGATTTGAGTTGTTATGGTTCATAAAGTTTTGAAAATTGTTTGAAAGCAATATTATATTTTTATGAATTTTCATTTTGAATGGTAAAACAATATAAAATTTATCGTTGTCCTTCACACTCGCACAAAATAAGTAAAATAGGTTTAAAGAAGCTATCGTAAATCTCATTAACTTTTGCAAAGCTGAAATTTATAATTATCTTGTGACTCTATTTAAATTGTTGATGACAACAAAATAGTTTTACTGCGAAGTAAAAAAAAAAGCTTTTTAGACCAAGATCTCATCTGCTGTTGGCTATCAAATAATATAAGAGCGGTTCTTATTTCAATTAACATTTAAATAAAACACTATTTACATAACATTATCGACGTCTAATTTTTTTAAAAGTTACTCAATAAATTGAGTTTACCACTATAAAAAATATTTCATTCACAAATTTAATTATAAATAAAAATGTTTGTACTGTATTTACACTATAACCTTGTTTGAGAAGCTCTTGACTGTCAGAGCCTTCTTATAAAACTGGAAATGTTACAGTTAAAATGATTAAATCCACACGTTATATACATTCATAAATTCCCACATCATTCCTTATTTTTTTTTAAAAAAATGTCCGGACCAGAGATACAACTCGTGCCAGCAATTTTCTCCTATTTCGGTTGGTTTTGGTTCAAAAGCGCAGTCGGTAAAAACACGTATTTAAATATTTTTAAATTGTTACTCTTCATTACGGAATTAATTCAGGGATGCCAAATCGTTTACTCCTCCTTTAAAACTAGTTCGAGCAATATGAGCGGTTTTTCTCAAGCCATGATCTTCATAAATGAACACTTGGCTTTCTTCGCTTTAATCTACCAATCGATTAAATTTAATTCCATAACGGCTAATCCTCAAATAATGAACGACTTTACAAAACTCGATTCCGCAATGACGACAAAAAGCAAAAAGAAAGTCCTTCTCCTAATGAAACTATTATTTTGCGCCGAACTGATTCTCACTACTGTGATCTTGCTAGCGTTAACCGCTTACGGACGATTTTATTCCGCAACCAATAACACTATAGCCATTCTATGGACAATGATTAAATTTTTTTCAGCCGCCACTTTGATTCACCAACTCTATCATTTTCAATCTTGCGCCATTGTCACTTTCTATGTTATCGTTTTAGCGTTTACGGATATACGATTGTTAATGCGTCGACATTTTACGCGTAAAACGCCCAAAGCTGGTATCGTTTTTAATGTGACGCAAAAACATCAAGATGTGTACGCAACTGTAGAATACGCCAACAACATTTTTTCCCCGGGTATTTTGGCTGTCTTAACCTCCGGAGTAACAACTCTTTCCAGTATAGTTTATAGAATTTGGGCTAATGACACTCCAGCTGTGGACCAAAGTAGAAATTACGCCCTTTTCTATTTATTTGTTCGCTTATGTCCACTTTTTATCATTTGCGAAATCGGAGAATTACTTTCTAAACAGGTAATCAAACGAACATTATGAGCTAATAGAAAGTTTGCGGTTAAGCTTTTTTGCCTGTTTTTCTTATGCTTAAGACGTCATTAGAATTATATATACAACATGAAAATATTTATGAATAAAGAAATTGTGCTTGTATTTTTTTTAATGAAAATTATTGCTTATGACGTCATTACAGTCTTAGAAATACATGTACATGTAATTAATTTTTTTTTAACTGTTTATGCTCGTAATAAACATAAAAATTTAAATTTTTACGACATAAAAAGTGAAGTTAAGCATAAGAACGAAAAAAAAAGAGTAGCCGCAAACTCTTCATTATGTTTCTGTATTTACGCATCTGAATTTAGTTTCAATCCACAAGTGCCGTTTTGTATACAATTGAAAATTGTGGCAACGAAAATGACAGATTGCAAGTAAAAAAAATCTCTTAAAAAACGAAATACGGAGTAATAATTAATATTTAATTTTTTTTTATCTTAAAAGCTTTTACTTTTAGAATCTAAATTAAAAAATAGAAAAGCTGTTATCAACGCTTCTGGATTTATAGTTATCAACCGGAAATTGGTTTATAACGTAATTTATTTATTTTTGTTTAAGATACCACGTGTTATAAGCTGACACAAAACTCTTAATTTTGCTTTCAGATAATAGTGTTTATTTTTACCTATTCAACCATGATGATTCAATTTGCCATAAAGAAAAAAAAATCGTCGTAAGTCCCCTTTCTACCCCCCTCCAGGCTCTACATCAGTGGTCTCCAACCCGTCGATCTTGACGTCCGAAGCAGCGTTACTATTTACGTTAATATTTGTCAATTAAGCACTCTTTCTAAAAAACATTTCGCGCTTCGCAAACTAGCTGTTTTTATTTTCCCTATTTTATCGTAATGTTGCATGAAATGCAAAGCTTCGTCAAAATTAAAAATTGAGAGAAGTAGATCTCTAGGTCAAATTTAATATACTGTACACGTAAAAAGTGGCCTTTGACTACAAAAGGTTGCATACTGCAGATCTAGTCTACAGTATTGATTTTTTCACTGAAAATCCAATATATCCAATGTAATCCAATATATCAAGTAAGCTACGTACTTGTAATATTGCATAAAATAGTTGATGGATTATAATTATAGCATGTCAATCTATATAATTTCTACCCATCAAATTTTGGTAGCTTGGATGCCTCTCAAGTATCCCTACTGTACGTCACTCAATAAGACGATGTAAAAGCCAAAAATAGCATTCAAATGTTTCATTCATTAATTAATCACCCATCAAAATTAATACAGTAGCCTAATCTATAGATTATTTATATCAAAATTTCTCGTTTATTTACGTTTTAAAAATCGTTCGTCGATTAATTATTTCGCATTAAAACAATGCACCACAAAAATTAAACTTTTCACCGAAAACCATTATCGATATATCCCTAAGACGCGCATCCTTTATTTTTCGCCAAGTGACGTAATTGCTATCAATTTATTGAGTTAATTGCTCGTTTTAGTGCCTCGAATACTCATTAAGGTAGATCACTTAATCGGTTGGGTTATTCCAATTAGCTGCATGCAGATTTAACCAAGGACGTCGTTTTTGTTTTTCCTCATTTTAATTTTCTTGAAAAAAAAGAAGAAAAAAAAACACTTTATAAAAGCGTTGAGGATGCTGTAAGTAATTGTTACGATGTATTTAATGAGCTTTTCCGCGCATGTAAGAAGAAAAAAAAAAAATCATTAGAATTTTCGTTGATGTTGGGAAGAGATTGAAATTGCTGACTGATCTAGTTAATGAGTGGCGCTGGAGCCTGAGGTGGGCCATCAGGCGAAAATAGATGAAGGTTGACATCCGACTCTTATTTTTTTTTTGTTGACTTTTCTTCAAAAAAAAAAATAATTTACTTTTATCGCTTTATTTTTCTACGCATGCTCTGTATGTTTACGCGAAGAGGGAGAGAGATGCGTTGAGATGTGTGGGAGTTGTTACGCGTTCCACACCATATAATAAGCGTGAAGGCGACAACTTCGCTCGTTTAGAGACGCAGGAAAAGTCAAAAGTCACACGTAGATAGCACTAAAATCAGTAGTAGCAGGATACAAAAGCAGAAAAAAAATGAAGAGTTTTTTTACGGGCATTATCTAGAAACGTACTTTTAATACTTTTAAGATAAGAAATTTTCCCGTACTTATATTAAATGCTAGCTTTAGGCCATTTATTTTACACCTCCAATTCCTTTTTCCTTTCTTTTTTTTTTATAAATATTTTTGGGAACATATTCCCCTGCGAAACGTGTAAACAGTAAGTAGGCTATTTTGGAAAATTACTAATTTGTGTAGACATTAAGTTAATTATATACACTTCATTTTAATTCGATTGTCCTAATTTTATTATTTTACTATTTGTTAATTATTTATCAGAAGTAGTAATACAAAACAATATTAAATTTAAGCCCTCTAAAATTTGTTTTTAACTCGTTTAAAAATCTTGAGATGTAATTTTACTTTCCCGATCAAAGTTTTAAATCAATATTAAAAAGTTTGGTAACAACAAAACATATTTTAAGCGTGCTTTTAAGTCACCATCGATATGACCGGTGATACGCGCTTTATCGCCGTGTTGACTACATCCGCTTACAATTAGTACAAATACCTGATAAAAAAAATTAATTATATATGGGAGTTTCTATAATCATGATTCAATTGGATTAATTAAGAGATTTTTTTTTAAAAAATACTACTAAGCCTAATTAGAAGCTGCCGAGTTGAACGTCAGTGCGCATGAGCCGAATACTTGTCCGCACGAAAATTAGTTTAAAAAAAATTTTTGTTATAATTAAGAATTATTCTTCATTAAGATAATGGGAATGACTCGGCATATTAACCAAGTTTAGACGAGCAACACACACACAAAAAAAAAAAAAAAAACTCTTGAGCAATGGTGATAGTCACCGAAAGTTTAAACACCTACGAGCCGGGTTAAAGTGTGGGTCACTCACATCCGGCTCCGGCTTTAGCAACGAAAAACGACTTCAAATTAGGCTGCAGAAATCTAAATATAATAATTATATATAAATAAACTTCAAATTAAAAAAATAAAATAAAAAATAGTAGCTTTTAATTTCATTTTAATTTGATATTCATTTTGAATGTCGTTTTTAGCGCTAATTAATCACGAAGCACGCCGCACTTAAAACTTAAGGTGCGTGCTCGGAGAATTTTTGCCACAAAAGACTCCCCTCTGGCGATGAAAATCTAAACGAAGTCTTTATAACCAATTTTTTTTCTTTTTCTTTAAAAATGTAACAAAGAAACGAACCAAAACCTTTGCTAATTGAACTAAGTTTTTTATGAACTTTATTTATGTTACGCGCACCGTAAGGCAAATGCGAGCATTGAAGAGGAAAAAAACCCTTAACCGCGCGGACTGCGAAAGGTAAAAAACCAGACCTCAATTTCAACAATAAACAAAACTTAAGCTTTAAGGCTTATCAAATCATTTTACACGTGATTCAACTTTCCGAGTATTATTTCGTAGTACGCGTGATAATTCACTCGCGTAGCCAAAAATTCGCGTAAATAAAACATTGCAAAAAATAAAGTTTATACCACCAGCGGATCATATTTTTATATTATAAAATACAACAATAATTAAGTTTCAGCCCATTCTGTTTTCTGGGGCCTTCTGTTAATTGGTTTATTAATATTTTTTCACGACAGTTTTTAACTACAGCAAGGTCAAGCTACAACGTATACGGAAATATGGGATATCAAAAGAATCAGTAAACATAAAAAAAAAATCGGAAAAGATGAAAAGTTAAGTGTTTCAAACGCTTAACGCTTTTAAATTTTAAAACTTACCCTTCGATAATAAGCTTCACTGAATTTTTAAAACAGGCAGTGTAAAATATTTAAATAAAATCACTCCCTCCACAAAAAAACCATTGATACATACATTTTGTAATGAAGTCGAATAACAAGTTAAAAACAATCCAATAAACAACGAAAAATGAAAGCACCCTTCTCTCTCTCCCATCTCTCCAAATGGCTAATGGAATACAATTAGCGCGACGGCAATTAGTGTGTTTCACCCAACAGTTTAAACACAACTTACCATAACAACTAATACGAATCCAGTCAAAATTAACTTTTTTTTTTTTTGGTTATATATTTATGTCCTAGCCATTCAACGTTTTTGTTTATTCCCATCACCACCTTCCCTCTCATCTTCTCCTTCTGAAAACAAAAGATAAATAATTACGAATCCAACGACTTGGACTTCGTTACAACTAAAAATATTGAGATGTATAAAGATTGTCAACAGAAAGAGAGTGCCTAGACACCTTATGCTTATTTACTTATTGATCTATGTTCACCTTCTCTTTGCACCGGTTACCACTTTTTTTTTTGTTGCTTGAAAGAAGAAAGAAAAAGAAAAAAAAAAAGCTGAGCGGAGATAACGCGTTTCAACTGTAGCTGACCCTTATCGGCTCGAGACCGGGCAAGGCTCGCCGCATGGGGGCGATCAAATAAATCTTAGTGTATTTAAAAGAGTTGATCCACCGAGAGAGAGTAAATTGGTTGAGGATAATAGGAACACCACGCCTTTCTTCCCCAAAAACCCGAGAGGACCTCATCTGAAGTCAGCGACGGAACCGGTGCGCAAAATCAAATAAAAACTCACAAAATCTTCAATTCCTAAACGTATAAATCAAGTTCCGGTTGGACCACCACTACGCTTTACAACAACCACCGCAAGTGTGTGCATGTGCCATCTGGATATAGTTTTCAGTAGGCGTAAACTCTTAGTACGGTACTTTTGCAGTAACTCGATTTCAGTAACTTCAAACATGATGCTATTTCGCTTAATCCCTTTTACAGTATATCACATTTACGACAGTAAGGCGAAAGTTAATGTCAGTACGTTGCCACCGGTTTTTCTAAATCGAGATTATATGATTAAATCTTGATTTAAGAGTGGCAACAGAACGCGCAGGCTTTTATTTGTAATCACCACTGCAAATTTAAATAAAACTAGATTTATATTTGGTGACAAAAAAGCTTAAAACTTAGAATTCCAATTACAATAATTATCGTGTGTGTTTTAAGGGATTTGTGTTATTAGCAACAAGTGATGCAGCGTAAATAAGTTTAAGCTTAGGTTTCGGTGTTTTGGAAGAATGGAACCGATTCAAAGCGAATGGGAAGAAGAAATCATATTAAAAGAAGAAGAAGATGATGATGAAATGATAAGAGAAAAGTAATAGTAAACAAAAACACACAACACAACCCCCCGCCAGCTCATAAAGAAACCGCCATTTCCACACACATACGTGCATAAGCTGCTTTGGAAATGGAGATGAAGGAGGAGTCCCCACCCTCACTCGCTCGCCGTATATTATATTATCTATAGAGACAAATAGGCTGGATAATATTCAGAACTAAGCGAGTAGCCAGTAGACAAGAGAGGGAGAGAAAGGAAGTTGAGGGGGGAGAAAGTCAATTTACCTGTATAAACCTCAAGCTGAGTAACCACAAATTCGATTAAATTTTGGATGGCAAATTTTAAGAATCACGCTCTTTCTCTCTCACTACCTCTCTCTCTCTCTCTCTTACATTTTCAACCCATTTGAAAAATTTTTTTATGGGCGAATAAAAATTATACCCATCTTACAATACACATATTTTATATTCTCATTTAATCGTTTCATACGGCAAAAAAAAAATTACAACTTTACACTTGTTTTCTTTTTTGATGTACAGTCAAACCTCAATAAATCGAAAACCTCCGCAATTCAAAGCTTAAATTAGTTGATTCACGTCCGCTCAGTGGCAAAAACTAGATACCAGTCAAAGTAATTTTAGTGGTTTTTTTTATTAACTTAAGCCTTTACCCAAATATTCAAAATGTGATTATGTGAAAACTCTTTAATTCCAAGTTTTGACAACTGAACCTCTATAAATCGAAGGAAAACATTTCCGGTTTTTGGGCACGTGCTTCATTTTTTTTTTTTAATAAAATTTGTCCCAAACAAAAAAAAAATGGAAAAGTAATAAATAAGATAATGACAATTCTTTGGTCTCGTTCAACCATTAAATGTGTTTTTTTTCTTGCTCCCAGTAATTTAAAATATGGTCCAAACTTTCCCTCCCAAAACCTCTATAAAACCAATTTTATTCCGTTCAATCTCGATAATTCAAAAGATATCTAGATTGAAGAAATGTGATCTTCCCTTCAAATTCCAATTACCCTGTGTCTAGATTCTACTGCATTAGAAAAAAAAACTCGTTTAGAAAGAAATGCAAAAAAAGAAGAGTAAAAAAAAAACATAAATATTTGTAATTAAGTGATAACATCCACATTAATAATAATAATAATAAAGGTGGGCAGAAAGTATGAGTCGAGTTTCGGCATCACAATCGATAAGGGATTGTCTGTTCCCGCAGCAACATCTTTTTTCCCCCCGAGTCAAATTAAAACTGAAATTTGTGCACTTGGTCCGCTAATAACCGATCAAACCTTATTTAAACGATCCATCAAATTTTTAATTTTTTTTTTTTTTTAATCAAGAAAAAAAAAATCTAAACAAATTAAGGTCATCAAAGGTCGTCACCAAAAAACTTTTCATCTCATCATTTTCTCTCCTATCATGAATTAACTAACCGGTTGCTACCGATGAAGTGAAATGGGCCACTCTCTCCTTCTTACCTTTACGGCTAACAATAAGTAAATAATAATAGAAAGATAGTAAAAAAAAGTTAATACTTAAGTTGATTCGAATTCATTCGACTATTGTTTCGGAACGCGTGACTATATTCACGTGTTCGCGGCTATCATTAGCTTTCCCTAACAATGAGACACATTCACAACGCAACGTACACAAAAACATAATATGTACGAGGGATGCTCAGAAACTTTTCGGGAGAATTTCATATCTCAAAAAAATCTAATACAAATCTTTAAAAAAATAAAAAAAATTCCACTCTTATTATTTATAAATACTCGCAGAATCCATCGATATAAAAGTAAGATATTTACTCAATAAAATTCTCCATTTAAAAACGTAAGAAGAGCAAATTATTATAATTAAGTTTAAAAAAAAAAAACATAAACAAAGTTTTAGGTTCATTTAAACGATCAGTATTTTTTAAAAAAAAAAAAATTGCTACCGTTTTTATATATATATTTTTTTTAAAAAAATCCAAAACCGTGCTAATTAATTTTTTTAATGTAAATTCCGATTCTTTCTCAAAAATTAAGGCTTAGAATCCCAAAATTACTTTCACGATTAATTCCGCAAACTTTTTGAACATTCTTCTATATTTACCGCATAATATCTAGCTTTGAAACGCGTGGTTGAGAATAGGGGTATAATATATTTGTTGATCCACCCTCTCCCCCTTTACCTTTACCCCTTAAATCTCTCTCTCCGATACCTATACATGTTCTGTATATACCTAGGTAGTAGTAGTAGTAGATCGTAATGTATAAGTTGTTTATTAAAATTTGTTGAGAGCGATTCAAAGTGATGATAAAATTGTGTCGAAGGCCGCTAAGGTTAATACTATTAATGACTTTAATGATTCAGCACATTTTTTTCTTTTTCGCAACTTATTCGTTTTCTCTTGTTCTTCTTCTTCATGAACTTAAAAAAAAAAATAACTCTCTCATCCTTCACTCTTCTGTCTTCCATTTTAAACGAGACTAAACAGACTGAAAAGATGGAAATTTCTTCTTAAACACATGGACGTGCACATGGTTAAAAACAAAAAAATAACGAAGCGCGTGCAGCTTCAGAGTGTTTGTAAAGAGAAAGATCTAATAGAAACTATAATAAGTTAAAAATATATTTAAAAAAAAAAAAAAGTAACGCCGACGTGTATTCGACGTGCGAAAAACTCGTATATTATAAAGAAAATAAAAACACAAAGATGAAAATCGCAGACTAAAAAAAAAAAATATATATATAACGAAACTAAACTACGAGAAAAAAAAACTGCTTGTTTCTTGACTTTTTCCAAGTTAAGAAATGCAAACGAGATGATTATCACTGACATTGTTTTTTACATTACATGTATTTTGAAAACTGAACAGATGCGACGGTTGTTTCGACGGTGGCGGCATTTTCAAACACATTGCGCTCGGTTTTATTTAATACAAACGTTACTCAAACACCGGTACGCGATCCACGTGGATGTGTGAGTGAACCGCCATGGGATTTTAATAATGAATTGAAACCACGAAAATTTAATTTTCATAATCTTTATAAAAAAATTTAGAAATTTTAGTCAGAAAATGCAGTCAATTTTACATCTTGGAAAGCAAAACAAACTTAATGCCAATATAATTTAAAACAAGAAAAAGGCAGCAAAATTACTGATATATGTGTTGTTGTTGTCTAAGTGAGTCTCATTAAAAAAAAAAAAAAAATGTTGATTTAATAATAATTATTCGAGAATGCGCACGCTCGGAGTTTCAATGAATAGTTTGCGGTCCAATGAATAACTCAAACGTCGTTGAGAAGAATGTCAAAAAATTATCATTTTTATGTGTACCTAGAGAGAGTGTTATTTTACCAAAGCTTAATAGTGGGTGGAGATCATTTCCGGTTAATTTGAATGTCCGCAGTGTGCGAGCGAAATAGATGCGCGATAAGAGAGAAGTAGCTAGAAAGAGAGAGAGAGACTTGTGCCTAATTGTATTTTCAGTTGTAAATCAAAATAAATACGTTTGATTACCTCTTTTGATAAACTTCACTCGGAGAGAAATATAAAATTAATTAAAAATATTGTTTTCCTGGAACCACCAACCACCCCCCGCACACATTTTATTAATTTAGAAGTCGAGCGTTCTCTCATTAACAAACAGTACCGTACCTCTATGTAGTTTGTTTCAACCACGATTGAAATCAGAACGAGTATACTAACTGGCAGGCCGAGACGAACGCGCCAGATGATACCTTTCATTTTGCTATGGAAATTTTTATTACGAAAAGATTGAAAGATAAGAAAACCACATTTTCAATTTCATTTTTTTTAAAGCTAAATTTTTCTTTTTTTTTTTTAAAAAAAAAAAAAGCAACATGCATTTAATATTCATTTTAGATATCAAAAAGCACTCGTATAAAATAATATATTTTTTAATTAAATATATTGCACGCGTCTTTGGTGTTCTGTGTTCATTATTACTTAATGCCACCCAATAGAAATTACAAAATTAAGAGAAAATTGCCCAGGTGGAGTGGACCTGAGAATAGTAAATGTTTATGTGGGAAGGAAAGTCACTCTTCAGCATTTAATAAGAAATTGTAGGTACATGTTTACAAAGGGATATGGCCCAATTAATATAGGGAACGATTATAAGCTTTGGTGATCCCAGATTGGCGTCTCGTTTTAAAAGAGGAGGCGTATGACATTAACGTGCAATGTTGCGTGGAAAAATTGAGCTGTTTGAAGAAATACCGTAAAAATTTGGCTATAAGGTTTGAAACCATTCAGGGCGATCAAAAACTAATTTAAAAAAAAAAAAACATTATTAAGTTTAAAAACTTAATTCGTTAGTTTCAATTTTCGTTATTATAATAATTAACTACGCAATTATTTCAATGGATAAGCCAAAAGTAGATATTATCTAATCGGTAGTAAAACTAATAATAATAAAATACAAACTATTAAATCCGTAAAACATTAAATTTATCAGTTAAGTAATCAATTTCTTAATAGATTTCTATCTAACCCAATTAGTCAACAAATGATTATGCAATTATTAAGTTTTGTGTTCCCAATATATAGTACGCGTACCGAGTGCCCGTAGTTTTCCTTGATTTTTCAAATACTCGAAAACCCAAGAAAATTTAGAAGGATGATTTGTGAAAATAAATAAAATTTATAGGCCCGTTTATAAAAACAAAACATTTTCACCATTCCCTATAAACTTGTAATTATAATATTATTGTTCGCAATTTGTTTCATATTTTTAGCTCTAAAAGGTAAACAAAAAATTGCAATTTAGAGAAATTAAAAGAATTTTGAGTTCATATTACATAGGCTACCTTAATATTAAAACAAAATAATTTATCAGTTGTTATTGAAAGTATGGCCGAATAATTTCAATATAATAATTATTAAGACAAAATCAGAAAAAATTATTACATAAACATAGTTTTTTAAAAAAAAAAAATTCCTATAAATTTTTCCTCACTCGAGTAGGCCTTCCCGGGTATTAAAAATTTGGGTACAGTAGTTGTAAATTGATACTGTGAACAAAATTATTGCTCTGTGCGTGTATATTCAAACATTAAAGTCCCTGTATTTTTATAAGAGAAAACAAACTAATTCAAAGTTATTTTTATAAGAGAAAACAAACTAATTCAAAGTTATTTTTATAAGAGAAAACAAAATAATTCAAAGTTATTTTTATAAGAGAAAACGAACTAATTTAAAGCCGACGAAAACTCTGAAGGTGTTTAATAATCTTCGTTTAGTGAACTTCACATGAAATCACTTTTTTTTTTATCAGTGCGGAAACTCTTTAAAATGCAAAGACTGCAGCAATTATCTCTAATTAACCCGAGAACGAAACATAACCATATATAAAGCAAATTGCATCTATCACGTCTTAAAATCATAATTATGTTTTCAAGATCATGAGCAAAAAATATTTTTTTTTTGCTATTCATTTTCCTCGAAAATATTTTCTTCAAAAAATCAACGAATTTAATAAACATTGGATAAAACCATTAAAAAAAACCTCGTAATATTTTCCAAGCAGTTGAGTTTCGGAACATCTTTGGATACATTTAACACACCGAAATATCAAAGCTTTTAAAAAAAAAAAAAGAAAAAGAAGAGGAAGAAAAAAAGAGTGTAATTCTCGATAAAAGTGTTGTAGTGGTAGCAATCTCGATCTAAGAATCGCTGGACCAAGCAGAGCCATAAATCAGTACACCACAGAATTAATATCACCTGCCTACACATTTGATTCCACCCCTAACTCCCCTAACCTAACCTTAACCACCCTCGTCTTTTTACCTTTTGTAACAGTTGCTGGCGCCTTTCGAGATGATTGCATTTCACGCAACGTTGAATGCGTCCTCGATCTTATAAAGTACCGTAAGTCCAACCGCTTCTTTACACATTTCTGCAGAAACCCCCTCTCTCCTAATTTCACCCTTACAATCTCACTATCAAATTATCTTTACCACCCTCTTCCCCAACGATTAACGTGTAAATATAGTAAGGCCACGGTCGTCTTCCATCCCACAACCAAAACCATCATCAACACTCTCACCCCCTCTATCCTTCTACCACGAGATGAATAGTTCAGGCGTGATAAATCCAATTGTGCACGTCACATTAATTGAATCTCCCCTGCCTGTAATAAAACGTCCCCCCTCCTTCCCCATTCACACTTGATTCAATCAAATCAAAGCGTAGATTTCGCAATCAAATTGTGAGATTATCGATAGCGAAAGACGACCTATCGAATCCATTAATTTTTTTCTTTAAATAAAAAAAAAATTACATAGGGGCGAAAGAGTCCGAGGTAGAGAGATAGAAGATAAAGGGCGGAATAGTTTGACAGCTTTTAGCCAGGTAGAATTAACATAATTTCTATTTCAACCCGGCGATAATTTACGACGAAAGGCAATTTTTGGGTGTAAAAGCACTCACTCTATCGTTAGATCATTTATCAACATAAACTGTTGAATCGTGAATAATTCTATAATGAGGCTTATCATAATTTGGCTTCCGTTGTTGGAATAAAAAGATTGTTAGCCGTGTTTAACAGCGTTACCAAACTATATTTCCCTTTCCACCCACTCTCACCGGCTTCTCCACACCAACCTCGCCGGTTTTTTTTTTTTTTTCTTCTTTTTTTTTGAGCGATTAATCTGCCATAAATCCTGCGATTTTCGATCACTGTGTATAAAAAAGAAAGAAGTTAAGAACATAATTTGGTAAAACGTTAAGGAAAAACTTTGCGTGAAATTTTTTTTCCCCCTTTATTTCATCATTTTTTTTACGTATAAGAAAATATTTGTAAAAGTCTTGTAACAACTAAATAACGCTGAAAACTTGATAATGGTTTTTGGAAATGTTTAAAAAAAAAAAAAAAACAACATTAGTGTGGCTCGTAATGACCTCAACCATTTAAAAAACCATTCTTGTCGTATATTATTTAGAGCCTCAGTGCTTCACGTTACATTTAGGTTCTTATAATGAATGGGGAAATTAAAAATCGTTACCGTGTAATTTCGTAACAAAAATCGTCCGAGAAACAATTGGTTTAGAAGAAAAGTGTTCTCATCAATTAATCATCAAAGTATGTGACCGATCTACCGAGAAAATGCGCGATAATATCCATGGTATTACGCGAAAAGTATTCAAAAAAAAAAATAATAATAACCTTTTTACTATTAAAACATTTTTAATAATAGAAATAAAATATAATTCAAAACATCAAATTCGATGTATTTTTGCTTACAATTCAACGTTTGAACCAGCCTTACTGCAGTAAAATTCGCTTTAAATTTCCCATGTACGATTGTCTTAAATATATTCTGTACGAGTTCGTACAGTTAAAATATCTACAATTAACTTTTACGATATTATTTTCCCATAAAAATGACGCGCCGCATCATCTCTTAAACTCATTGTTTTCTTTATTATAATTATCTAATACATGACTGTACAGTACTAAAACTGTTTTCGCTTAATTCCCAAACGTTGAGTGGATTTTCGCTATACATGTATTAATAAAATAAAATGTAGCATATTAAACTTTAAAATGAATCACCTGAAATTTATAATTAAATCAATTCCCGGTATACGAAACAGCGAGCAAAAGTATAAATAAGATTAGAAAAACTGTTGAAGAGTTGTAATAATATGCAGCCACAGTGGCTTAGGTAAATTATGAATGGGGAATTTTTCTAATCCCGAAGAGGCAGAAAAAGATAGTTGTAAACATAAATTAATTTGTCCGTGGTTAGTGAATTATATGACAAAGGTTAAGTTACATTTCTCCCCCTCCCTCTGGAAAGGCTGATCTTTTCTCCCGCTTTATCCTTCTCCAAACATCCGTAGCAGCCCTTTTATATTTCGATTATCTTAAATTTGATTCATTGCATGGAACCAGCTAGACCGTGTAAAATTTTCATCCTCATCTACAAAATTTCGCTATCTATAATTCACGTTTCCTACACTTTTAATTTTTTTTCTATCGGTTTTTATAAACTTAAAATAATAATAATAAAAAAAAATCATAGTTTTTCCAAAAAATTGAAAGAAAAAAAAAGATAACAATAGAGATATACTGAATTAACCGAATCGTTACCCTTTTATTTTTCTTACCCTCACTTCGTGTTAAATATATCTTTAATTGGATTATATTCACTAACTCGTACGCTCAACAAAACATTAAAAAAATGGAATAAAAAAACGTTTTTTTGTTGTTCAATTTTTATCATTCGATTTAATTTATTGTTTTTTCTATTATTATTTTTTTTCCCCCCTTTAAAACTCGAATATCTCATTTTCGCTCGATAAAAAACCCGGTTTAATTTCTATTAAATTTAACTGTAATTTTAAGCATTTGTTAAGACGGAGAAAGTTGCTGAAAACTTTTTTTTTTAAACATTTATTTATTACTTTCGCAAAGTCACCTTAAAGATAATAATTTTTCTTAGTTATTGTTTCAGCTTTTGCATCTCTCGCATCCAAAAAAAATTGGATAATAAAAAAAAAAAAAAAGTTGCCCAATTTAAATCTAATTTTCTAACATTCTCCCTCTTAACTTTTTAATAGGGCGCTTCGTGGTCCCACGTAATAAGATAAACTTCCTAAATCAAAAATTATTAAAAAAATAAAAGTGTGGCCTTTAGCCCCGCCTAAAAATTACTCGAAAAAGATGCGCACAAGCAGAAGGTAAGAGAAAGAGATAGAGAAAAAAAATGATCCAGTATGAAATTTATTATTATTAGAGGCTTCATTTCATTTCCAATAAATCTGAAATTCAATTTGTGGCGGTGTCATATTTCTCGCCGCATGGGGGCTCCACATATGTAGTTCCACTTGTTGCTCTTCCATGCCATCACTTCACTCATACCCCTCGGGTCAAAATACTTTTCTCTACGCACTTTCCACACAGGTCATACACAAAGATAATCACTTTTTATCCATTTTTCTTTCGCTTTTTTTTTTCTTTTTTTTAAATTTACGTCATGTAAAAATCGTATATTCAACGATTAAAATTTCCAGTTATTATATGCGTGGTGTCTCTCCACCATTAATTTACCGGTAGTGAAAAATGCACTCGCGCTGACCAACTCTCTCATTCGGGTGGAACTTAGCGTTTAGGGTTAAACGGGGTTAATTTGCACCTCAATATCTACGGTTTCAAGAATTAATAAGCCAATTCGATTAGTCTGTTAAAATACATAAAAAAATAACTGCTAGATGATCATTCTCGATCAGTTTAATATCTCGGGGTAATAATCGACTACAAAAATAATTATTTTTGGAAGCGATCAAACGATTTCGAAAATTGAATGAGAAAACCGTATTTCTTTGACTTGCACGAAATGTTTCGATGAAATTCAAATTGTGCCATCAAAATCGAAAATCAGTATCAGCTTTATCGTAGGGCTATCCAATAAATGATAGAGTTTTCTCAACTTTACCGCAATTGCCAATCGCTCCAAGGCAGCTTTATCCTCGCTAAACTCTATTTCTCATATTCGTCAAAAGCTACAATATAAAATTCCATTGAATAGCAAAGTTTGCACATTAATTTAAAATAAAATGCAATCCGGCTTAAAAGTTGAGTTATTCGATTAATAGGATGCACCTTATGATGGTTGGGTTACGCGTTAACACTATCTATTAATTGAATTTTACCAACTTTAAGTTAAAGCATAATGCTCAGTTTAAAACTTAAAAGATTTTACCTAATACTGTAATCAAAATCTTGCAAGTCTAAAAAATTCATATTTAAAACATTAATACAGTATGCAATTTTCAGCATTCATTCATATAGTACTCATTTTATTAGTCACGAAAAACCGCATAACTAAGTATCTATTTTAAATATTAATAAATAAAAATACGAGAACGTAAACAGTCCATAACCCACATAAAAACTTCTAGTAATAATAAACATTTAAAAAATAAAAAATAAACTATTTTCCTGTCCAATAACTCAAGATATACACTTGTGTAATTCACATTTCATCAATAAAATTTGCCACTATTATTAGAATTACTAAGTTAGTTACGGTACTGCAATATAATTTTCATAAATTCGCCATCAGTTGCGAAAAGATTACAAAATGTTAAATATAGCTTGGTCGCTAAACTAAATAATAATAATTTCATTCATTTGTATAAAAAAATAAATAAAAGTTTTAAAAAAACTAATTAATTTTCAAAAATAAATTTTCCTAAATATTTAAGAAAATAAATTATTCATGAAAATTAGATTCCTAAATTCTAACAATTTTTGTCTTATTCATCACCGTTTTCCGTTTAAAAAAAAACCTGTTTTCATTTTTAAAAAAATCTTTTATTTATTTATATAAAATACCGGCAAAAATTTGTGATTCTATTCTCGTTTACCCAATCAACTAATACATGAATGTATTTCGAACTCTAATTAAAACACTAAAAATATTTTTTTTATAAAAAAAAAAGGCTTAAAAGTACATTTTTACATGTATCTACCGTAGTGCCGGTATGTCACATCCAGAAAAACTAAAATTCCAAAAAAAAATTTCAAAAATCATTTTCACAATTTTTTTTAAACCAAATTTTCAAGATTTTATATCAAAACTCTACTTAAAAATCAAGTTTATCATTCATTTAACTCGGAAAGGTAAATTGCGTAAAAATAAATCATTATTTTAATTAGTAAATAAAAAAAACTAACGGTAACTCCATCATTATTTTAATTAGCAAATGTAACGCCAACTCCAAAATAGTGAATGCTGCTACTATTAAAAACAACTAAGAAAAAAAAAAAAAATAATAATTAGAATCCTAACAAATAACCTCATTTTTATTCCGTGACCGTCGAATACAGGTAATATTACGGCTAACACGAAAAAGATTAGATAAATATTAATTTAAACCGTTTAATTATATATACAGTTTATATATATATTTCTTTTTTTTTCCTTCTCGCATTTTGAGAAAATGAATTAATTTACTTCTTCTGCGGTTGACTAAAAACTCCCTTAGCACGTATTGAAAAATCAATTTAATTTACCCTTATTAATTAAAAATAATAATACCGACTCTAAAAAAAAAAGCGTTCGACCCGAATTTACCGAGAATAAACGTCTCTTAACTAATTAAATCTACGTCAACAACCAAGCATTTAAACTTTTTACGATGACGAATTTGCTTATAGCTATAACGTATATCAAACATTTTCAAATTATATTTTTTTAAAATAAAAAAAAAAACCCCATCAACAACATATAAAAAACAAGCCCTCTCTCTCTCTCTCATAAAAAGAGATTGAGTGTCAGAATAATTCCGGTTAATTAATGGGGAAAACTAACGAGTTTGACGTTGCAAACTTGGCGTCATCATCATCTTCTATAACGTAATTGTCCAAATACAAATTAATTAGATCGCAATTAACGTTAATTGGCAACGGTTCTACAGCGTTGTGTGTTTTTTTTTTAATTCCCCCGCTAAATAACAACAGAAAATAGTTGATTAAGAGAAGAGATTAAGATCAGCGTCTTTAGATTTCGGTCAAACTCCACCTTACTCCCTCCTCTCTTCTTTTTTTCCACCTTTCCAATCTTCTTAAATGACTTGACTTATACGTTCCGAGACCAAAAAAAAAAAAATTAACCGGCTTCTATAATAGTACACATTATAATATCCTGAGTTGGTTCAGCTACGAACGTACTTAGATTAAATCTGCAGCAGAAAAAAATATGTAATTAAAAAAAAAATCATTTTTCCATCAGCGTGATTATAAAAACGAGTTTCATTACGTGAGTTAGTTAATAGAAAAATTGAGCAAAAATGGTGAAGAGAAAGGAAGGTTTATTATGTAGAGCGGCGACGACGACATTTTCAAATGGCGTCACGTCAGTAAAGTCGATTCGTTTCGCGACTGGTCTTGCTCTGTTTAAGTCCTCACACTTAACCACGTAATTTAACTCATCGCCATCTACGTAAAAGTTGATGCAAGAGTCATGCCACTTGAGCAGGGGATTAAGCACGTATACTCGCATTCTACGCACGAACGTCGAATTTGTAAATCAAACATTCATTATTACGATATTACTTTACAAATTCGATATTCATCAGTGTCATGAATTAAGTTGACACTCGCTTTAATTCGCTACTTCCGACTCTTTTTTTTTCTTCTTTTATATAACGTGTTAAGATGGAAATTTTTTTTACAAAAAGCCATACTGTACAATAAATAGAAATTCAGTTTACTTCTACATTGCAAAATCTGCATTGTTTAAAAAAAATAATTACAGTATTATACAAATTTACTCTAAATCCTTTAATTAGAAAATGGATTAAAATTAAAATAACTTTAAAATAAAAATTGAAAAGGGGGAAAAAAAACCAAATCTTTAAAGTTTGTGACCTAAACAGTAAGCACACCCTTTTTTAAATTGGCTCAAAGTTTTCATTTTTAAGTTCATTTAATGAACCCTCTTTCTGGTTTAAATTGGTTAAAAGTTTTGATTGTGTACCTAAAATTCGCTTTTCTAAATCAACATTAAGAAAATATTATTGCATCTCATTTGATCAATTTTTTCTTGTTGCCAAAATATCAAATTAAGATTTAATCGCTATATTTAACTTTTGAAATTCGGTGGCAATTAAATACAGTAAGACAATGAACCCAATAATTAATACTAATTACTCGTACGAGTAGAATGGAACAATTGAGTTACAAATTCTGATAACCTAAAAGTTCCAAATTTCCTAAACAAGAATTTTGGATTTAAAGATTAAATTAAAAATAAATAGCCTATACCAGTAACAAACGATTTGTTGTGAATTAACTTTTTTTTAAAACAAACATGCATCCCTATCAGATTTTTTTGATTCATGACTGCATGGTCATGTCACAAGATTGAGAGACGAGTTTAAAAAATATCCCAAAAAACTAAATGTCGCGCACGCTAATAATTATTATTGTATTATATATAAGCAGATTTTTTTTTAAATGTCACGTTTTAATTCCGTTTCCGAGAAAAAAACTAATTACTGTCTAATTATTTCCTAATTACGTAAAATCGTTGCGACGTTCAGGTAAACAACGCCCTCAATCGCGATCCCTAAAAAATTTCCCCGTCTTTGTTAATGTCCGTGACAACGCTTATAACCTAATTAGGAATTTATAAAAATACTTTTACAAAATATTAATTAACTCAAAAATTCGCTTCATTAAACACTACCTTTTTCTCCTTCACGTAAAAGCTTTCCCTGTGGAATACAAGCAAAAAAGCTCGATTTAAAGAACAGAACAATAGTCAATTATCGGTTAATTGCTTGAGTGCCTTCAATTAGTTTGTACAATTAGCCTACCACCGTTCGGCCCTTTCATTATTCAATTATAAGATCCAACCGCCGACTAGCGATACCTGTACCAACACCGTTCACCTCCATAAAAAAAAATGTCACCGGAATGCTCATTAAGCGAAGAAAAACAACTTAAAAAAATTCTGTTAAAGAGTAATTTACCTTAATGTTAGATCATAGTTTTTAAGTTAGCGAAATTAGATCAATTAATTACGTTTTCTAAAAAAAAAATATATATAAAAAAACTAATTTAATCGGCGTACCGATATCGATAATTCATCGCAAAAAAAAAAAATCTAAATGAAGCTTTTGCGCTATAAGTTGCTCCTGTATGTACGTAACTTTAAACCACTGTTTAATAATGAGCTGCGCTGCACCTGCTGGCTCACACCCTAACTGCAATTTACACACCAACCAACAACCATTTCCAACAATAAATTAACTTTACAATGAGGCAACACTGAAATTAAAGGGTCTCGTGTTAATTAGCGTAAGTACTAAAAAAGTCAGGTAGAAGTAGGAAAAAAAAAACATATCCCGCTTCGGGCTCACTTCAATATTTTATCTTTTAGTTATGGTGAGCATGCACTCACGCCACTTGCCAACCCTGAATACGTCGGATAAGCATTTTTCCTGCGCCGTATACTAAAAACGTAAACTATATCAATAAACCTGGGCAAACATCTCGAGCATCGGTACCACAAAAAATTGAATGCTGAGGGTAAACATAAGTGACGACGCCTTTAGTTAATTAAAATACTCATTCCCACTTTTTTTAAATACAGGATTTCAAATTAACCAAAAAATGCTATTTCTTTACCCTTACCTCCAAGGTAGTGTTTTTTTTTTTTAAAATAAATTTTGAAAAAAAGCTTAACTGGTTTACATTATTAGAGTTAAAGTTTTCGGTTTATAGCTCGCTTCAAAAAATCATAAAAAAACCCCACCTCAAAAAAAAAATTAAATTAGCCAAATGAATTAATTAGTTGTCTGGTAATAGGTTTGTGCGTGTACGTATTATTATGATAATCATCAAATTTGCTTAACATAAGTTAATTAACAGTCATAAAAACGAGGTACAAGTTAGTAGAAGTGATAATCAAAAAAGGTGCTTCATCTATTACATGAATTATATATCCCTTTTAGCAACAACACATTTTGATTGAAACAACACGCATCCGTCCACCTGGGAACTATAAATAACCAACATCTTTTTTTTTTTGCCCCTAAAGATAAAAGAAAGACCAGAAAATTAGAGTAAAAAGAAAAATGGAAAGAAAAAAAAAATGTAAACCATTTCTCATCATGTCACGCAAAACTGTGCTCTCCAACGCTAACATTCAAGTTCGATGACTAGTCAGTTGTTAAATTAAAAAAAAAACGATTTAGCCTAACTCGAACTGTCAAACCACCGACCAAACCAAACGCATAATTATTATTAACCTTTTCAAATTGTTAAAAATAAATAAAAAAAGTTCCGCTACTTGAAGATGGCAAAAAGCCTTCAATCTTGATGGGAATTAAACTTCTCCAATGCTAGCTCACTTATCAGCCAAAGTCTCATCTTATTTTTAACTTTAAACCGAAAAATACAATAATTATCCATAATTATTTCGTCATTTAAAACTGCTGTATGTTTTCTCACTTCAATGACATTTTTATTATTTTCAAATTGTGTAATTTTGGATAAATCATGTTACAAAACTTGAAACAAGGTACCTTCTTCTAAAAGATGGGTGAAAAAAAATGCAACTTAGCAAATCAGCGTATTTAATTGAAGTGGGGATGAAGACAATGCTCAAAAGAATGTGTTAAAAACTGCATTGATTTAAAAAAAAAAAAAAAGTCAAAGACTATAGTGAATGAAAATGAGCTAGTCTTTTGTAATGTACTACCGTATGACTTGTCGTATTTCCAATGAAGCTCCTTCTCGTGTTTAATACCATTTACTCGCTTCCTATGATTGATGGACCAACTTTTTAGTACAGTAATTTTCGGCATCAATTGCTCGACTTATCACCTCCCTGTTTTAGCACATCAACCTTTCGCGCATCTTTTTACTATTTCTCAAAGATTCAACAAAAAAAAAAAAACCGCAATTCCAGCTATGAAAGAAATAGCCTAAAGAAAAACTCAACAAAATAATGATGAAAATACCCCCTACCAAATAGGTGCGAATTAAATAAGGTAAACGCTTGAGATTTAAACCATATTACCGGATAAAACATTTCAAACATTAATAATCAATAAACCACAAAAAAAGGTTTAAAAAATAAAACTGATATTTAAATTCGATCATTTCGTAAAGTTACGCGTACTGTATACATATACTGAAACAATAAACGCAGTTTAAAATGCCAATAATTCAAGAAATTGATATACAGAAATTATGAGTCAATATTAGCCAACTTCACAATTCACTTTCTGTCGTAGGCTCATAATTGTTTTTCAACTATTCAGTAATATTATATCTGCCAATCTTTTATTAACTACGCAAATTAGTTCGAATTTTGACTTATTGGACTAGCCGTAAAACAAAATAATCGCCACGAATGCAATTTGCATGATAGCTGCCCAAATGGTTTAAGCACGAAAGTAAAATGTCTCTCGATAACCATCGCTTATTTAGAAAACTTTATTACGTTTCGCTTAATGCTAATAAACCGTAAATTTTAAAAATAGAAGTTCAAAATAGGTCATTCGTGTAGTAATAATCCTGCCGCCATATAAGGTTCTGCATGTACTATTTAATTGATGACTTGGGGAATGGGCAGTGATAAAACAAATACAAATCTTTTTTTTTTTTAACTTTCTAAAACGAGATTTTTAGTTAAACACCCTCAATAATTCTACAATATTTACTACTCGGCGCTCAGGATAACTGTTCGATTATAGAATAGTGCGCAACTTTAAAAATTGTTAACATGCGTTAAAAGATCTGGTAAGACCGTTCATAAAAAAACATATGTATCAATTTAGGGCCTACTTGTATAAAAAAAAAAAAAATAAGAGGAAGAGGAAAACAAACAAATAAATAAAATAAAAAAAAAACATTCCGTGCGAGTAAACAATCGAGATATAAAAGTGCATCTAGCTGGTGAGAAAAACGAAACGCTCAACGAATCGAGTTTTTTTTAAAAAAAAACCAATTTGCTTCTCGATTGTTTACGTAGTTTTGACGCGACATAATTAAATAGCACACAAACGTAATACATTACATAGCGTACCGAAGTAATTACCTACGTCTAAAATTTCTCCAAATGTAATTTAAGGTACTTGTTTAAATAACATAACCAATAATAAAAACGATCACCCACCTGGAGAAAGGTAGAACAAAAAACCAGAAAAATACAAGCAGGTATCTCTCCCGCTCTCTTCGAGTTGTAGTATAAATAATTCAGTTTTGTATATTATATACACGCGTCGGTTGTTTGCAAACTCACACAACTTACTTAACCCTTCACCCCGACAATGATATTTGGTCAAAAGAAACTTTATCACCGTCGCCATTGATCAGCAGGTGCATTCTCTTCCATTTCCAGACATACCCCTTCTCAATTTCACTCTTCGATAATTACCATCTGTAAATAAAAAATAAACAACGTTATTTCAAACTTTTTTTTAATTGTTTTCACGAACAGTTTCACAGTTTCAAAGTAAAAGAACACCTAGCGATTAATATCAAAAACATAATTATGCAATAATTTAGTTAAAACGAATACGTAAATTAAACATTGTAATTACATTAACTCACGTTTAAAAAAAACAACAACTATTCAATTATTTTTCCCCCCTTACTTATTAATTTCCTTTACTACATTGAAAAAATACAATTTGCTTCATATCTGATTCTGCACACTCATAAATAAAATGAGATCAAACTTCTTTTAGTTATATTTATCTAAAAACTTGACAAACTTAAAAAGTGACTTGGTACCGGCGTTAATCAAAAACCAATCTGAAAATCATTTGAGAGCGGCTGATTAATTTCAATAGAAAAAAAGCTGAAATATATTCATATAAGTTAATTAGTTAACGAATTTAATTTTGTCCGAAAAGATAATTTCTCTATGGCAAACAGGATAGCGTGGCTTGTTATTAGAATGTGAGCGATAAGAAGATAGTGGGTCCCAACCATTTTTTTTTTTTGAGAAACGCTGCCTTAAAATTAGTTCGTTTCTACTACAACTCATCTTTATAATAATCATTCGTCATTTCAATTCAAAAAAATAGTAAAAACACTAAAAAAAAAATAATAATTTTGATGCAATTTGAGTTCAGCGCAATACCCAACGTTTCTCCTATTTATTTTTCCGCCGGATTCCCACCTCCCAATCGATGAAGCTAGTGACGCCGCACACCTGCGGTGCGACAACGTCAGTAGAACGCCCTCCGACGGAGATTTTTACGACTTCAAACATTTTTCCATTTCGCCCACCCAGCTTCAACTTCATATTCGGTACCCAAACATTACATAAAACACTAAAAATTTAAAGAAAAAGTTGAAAAAACGATAAGAAGTTGTGCCCAGTCGAGACCTCATAACGATCGAGCGGAACTAATCCCGGAGCCGGGATCAGATTTATTCGATGCGCACTGTGAAAATGTTATCAAAAATGTTACCGTATATCAATTACCTTTTACGAGTCTCCAACTTCCGCCGCCGCCACCGCACGTTTTCCGGGAAAAGAGGGGAAACTGAGAGGGAAGTCGTGGAATATGGAGACGAAGTTGACCACGGCATAATCACTCTTGTCCAAATACCGCGTCACAACACTTTTTAACCGATTATACACTGGTAGAAGCCGATTTATCTCTCCTCGAACAACGTCTAAAAATAAAATAAAAACAAATTAAATAAGGTGTCATTTACCGTTGTCAAATAAAATAATAAAAACACAGAAATCAAAATTGTACTATGAAGAATATTAAACATTGACAGCTACAGAGATAAAATAAGGTTACTGAGAAATCGGTTCCAAAATTTCTGCCTGATAATTGGCAAAATACCGGTACCGGTATTGCTTTGCAGTTTTTTATTTTGCATTTGACTTTGCAGTATCATGTACAAAACACAAGTTTACATTTTTAAACTAAAACTCCCTAAAAGCTCCTCAAGTGTTCATATTGTTCAAATCTGCTTAGCAACCAAATTTAATTATCACAATTTTAATATTAGTCAATTTTTACTGTCCAATGGACAGCGGGGAAGACCGAGAGTCTTACTAGCTTAAGCGCCCGTGCTTTGTTGCGGATGTAACTGGACTTGTTCCAGCTCGCTCCTGCAATTTTCACCCGCTGTAAATATAGTGCCGTATAAAAAGATACTTTTTTCCCCATTTTGAGATATCTGAGAAAGGGGGGAGCCTTACAATCGAGTTTGGCTTACCATAAGATGAATACAATTTCTTTCATTTTTCAATTTTAAAATTTAAGGGGGGGAGGGCTTTAGAATCCAGGGGGCCTTAGAAGTCAATTTATACGGTATATTTGTGCCAAATTTCAAAGAATTCCACCCAGCAGTTTAGATTTCCATATTGATCAAACAAACAAATCCACAAACAAAATTTTATTTTTATATACCGCTAGCCTACAGTATATAGATTATTTTTGGATTTTTTAGAATTTAATAGGAACTTATACAGTATTTTCCTCGATATTTTCCAATATCATTAAAAAATACCGAATTTGATTTGATTATGTTCCATGTCCTACGTAATCCAGAATTAATAAAGTGTAAATTGTCCAGCTTAGAACAATGCTCTCAATTAACGGCACTTCGTTTGTTTCACTTTTAATAATTTTCTTTTCAAAAATAATTGCAGGCCTGCTCAAGAATCATACCGGTATTCATTTTCTCCGTATTTTTTTGTTTAAGTTTCGAAAATATGAACAAAATTATATTTCGTATTACTCATCAAAACAAAATTAATATAAAAGAAATAAATAAACCTTTTGTGTTTTATTAATACCGTAGCCTACATGTAAAAATGTAACAATTGAACCCAATGCAGAAAATACTTTTTCTTAAAACTGCATATTAAATTGAACATTCATTTTTAACGCTTAAAATGTTCTTTCATACAATTATAAAAATTAATTGAATTTTTTTTTTAATAAACAGTAAATTCTCGCGGATAATCAATTTAAACGTCACGAAAAGACGCTCTCATTTATCACCTGTTACTTTTCCCCGAAACAAAGCTTGGTGGATACCTGTCTTTCAAAAAGCCCCAAATATCTGTTAAAAACCTCCAGCTGTCGCAACAACGCGTAAAATCCCTTCACACCTCGGCGTATTATGTGCTTATAAAACAAAACATAAAAAAATAATAAAGCGAAAATTTATGCATGACATTGCACAAAACCTATTAACTCTCACTCAACACCCACAAATCCCTTAAATTATATACTAAAAAAAAAAAAGGCATAACCAAAAAAACAAGATATGATCGACTAAGTTAGTTTATCCGCAATAAAACGTATCATTTTCATAAATAAAAACGATTGTAACGAGAGGGTTAGAGGGTAAACCCAGTCCAACCCGGTTCGTTTGGCTTAGTCAAGCCGATAATTCGAGTATTTATCAATAGCACGTAATAATATTATAATATAGTAAAACATAGTTCGGCGTATATAATCAGAATAATTTGATAGCGCGCACAGTCAAAACATATTATATAAACTGAGCATTTCATCTGAGTTGAAAGAAAAAAAAATAATGTTTAATGCTAAGTATAAGCCGTAAACAACGAACGAGCGAGCCAACCAAGTCATTCGACGTGTTAGTAGTGCGTATTTATAATGCGAGAGCCACGACGAAGATTTTCAGAATTAGATATTAGGAACCCCCCCTCCCCACACCCCTCGTTTTTCATCTCAATCCACCTCATCAGAAAAACTAGTCGGAAAAACTAAATAACATTATATTTCATTTCTCGAATTTTACAAACGAAAAAATTCAAGAAAAACCCCGATTATGCATTTTAAAACACAACATATAAATCAAAACGGCTTTTTCTAAATAAATTATTTTAACAGCAAATGTTCTCTTATCACTAAAAACAGCACCAGGAAAAAAAACATTAAATACCAGTACCAGTACATAAGACTAATAGTTAAAAAAAAATTCTAAAATTTCAATTTTAGATAAGAAATAATGTGAAAGCCATAATTTGGATTAAAAAAACAAGATTTCATAAATGAACGTTGTTTACTTTAAAATAATAAAAACCATATTCGAGAATATAGAATCGGAGTTTTACCAAAAAAAAAATATATATATATTCTCTTTATAACTGATAAATTTAACTCAAGGAATAAATTTACGAGTTTGTTCGATGATATACTTCTTCGTGTGCTCCATACATAACGTGGCACATGTAATGCAATAAACGTCCGTTTTAACAAACAGTCATGCAAACAACAAATCGTATATAATGTGACTACATAATATAGTGTCCACAGACCGAAGTGGAATAGAATAGAAATAAAGCAAAGAGGGGGAATAAGAAGAACGTGTAGGTCTATTATTCCATTACGCCCCAAGCGGCATTATTAGATAATTGCACGTCTGTTAAAAGAGAGGGGGAAAAAGAGAGAGAGAGAGAGAGCGATTTGATCTATTAAAATGCAGGTGAGAATGCGCGTGTGGATGAGAATCCTACATCTGAAAAAGCCCTTAAGGTCCTCACTTTTATTATTATTAAATGGTGGATTATGGGTCTTCGCTTCCAGATTGGCGAGCAGAACCCAACCGTAAAAATAATAAAACGATTCGGGTAATGTTCGTGCGAGTGCCGCATTTATTAACTCAACGTGCAACTTATCTAAATTCAAAGTTAATCGCATTTTTTTTTCATACTCCTAACCACTTACAAATTAAGAGCCTATCCGTTCAATTACGATTAAGCGGTCGTAAAAAAAAGTGGCTCCAAAAAATTATTATTTTCCCGAATTTAGCTCAAAATCACACGAGCGATAAGCGCGAAAAACTTAATTGAAAATCGGTTATGCGCTTAAAAACATAAATAAATAAATAAGCAAAAGCCTTTTCTGTTCACATTTATTTATATTATAAATTTAAAAGCACTTTAATGAGGTACCTATTAATATCGTTGCTACCAGAAAATGCAGTTTTATTTAAATCTCGCATTAACACTTATCTTATTTTAATATAAGTTAACAATGGTAAATCTATTTTTGCAATTACCGGTACCAAAAAAAAAAAAAAAAAAAAATTCCAAAGCAAACGAATTTGTGGTTATGTTTTGGCTACTTGCTTAATACGAGAACAACCAGAAAATCTAGATTTACTTAATGTTATTTAAAAATTGGTTAGTTTTCGATTTGTATTTTGAAAGTGGCTTTCCTTTCTTGAAAAATTCTTATCATTCTAGTTTCTCCGAATTCCCGCGGTCCCTAGAAACCTGAGTTAGGTCAGTAATGATGGGAGCAGCAAAAACCAACCGAACCAAAACAATCCGAAAAAATGTAGGTACTGTAATTCAAGCCTTTCCCACTTCACTCGTCAAAAACTCAGCTCTTTATTTGCTGGATGTTTTCTTAGGCATCTTATGTGCAACACTTCAAATCAAATCGAGTTCTTCGAGACGAATATCAATTATTGTATTGCCAATCGGTCGCACAATTTTAAAAAACATCAGAGCTAAACTTTCACCTTTAACTCTCATTATAGTTTATGAGCGCCATCACTAAATTTCAAACATTTTCACGTACGAGATTCTTTATGTATCTAACGCTATAAATAAAATAGAATGTATTTGAACGGAATGAGCATGCGCCACCCATTTATCCTTGTTTAAGTATTCATTCTTTTAATAGAAAAAAAACTTAAAAAAAAATTTGTTTGTTGAAATTTATTCTCCTTTGGTACCGTATAATCTCTTTTGTTGCCACCGAAATTTTCAAATTAAAGTTCAATCTAGATTTAACAATCTGGCGATAACGAAATGCCAGCAAGTTACAAAATTGTTACTTAATTTTTTGTTTGAAAAAATATTATACCCAATAAAAAAGTTTTAACCACTGCGATAAATTACGTTAACATAATTTTTTAAAACACGATTTAATAATCATTTACGAGCAGTGGAGTTGTAAATATTCCAAAAATTCCTTTTTCCGAGACTGACCTATACGTAACAATTGATAGATTTACCGGTTTTGTTAAAAGCAATAAAATGTTTGAACTCGCTTATAGTATTTTGAAAAATAAGAGATCAAAGCCGTGGATAGCTTTTATCGCTTCAGTTCAAATTATTTCAAAACTATTTCCCCAGACAAAATAAATTATTCCAAAATATCAAAACTTTTACGAGTTCATAATTTCAAAAATCTAAATCATCGAACCTGCCTTAATGTAGCTCAATTGCATTCTGAAAGGTAGAAAAAAAAACCCGCTAGTTTCACGAGAAAAAATAAAACGTTTAAACAATAAATAATTTTTTTTAAAGTTAATTTTTCAGCTTGTGTAACTGTCATTTTCATCTCAAACTACAATAAATAAAAAATTCATGTAATTTAAGATTCATTTCGAGTTAATCTGACACAACCACCGGCTACACACGCGTTAATCTTTGTCAACTTTTAATGAGATCTTTTGCACCAAAAACTATTAAATCATCTTTTACAGAATTTACTGTTAAAAGAGATTAAGCGTCTTGTTTAAACACTTGAACAATACCGATTTTTTTTATGTTCCGACTGTATAATAAATTAAAAATTCAAAAAATAGTAAGTACCGTACCCTAATTATTTCCTGCCATCGGAATTCTAAATTTTGATTTAAAGTATTGGGGCAATAAAATAGTTTCACTAAACGAGATTAATCTTCTACAAACAAGATTTAATAAGTCTACTTTCTGAAACAAAATTAGCAGATTGATAAGTTTGTGTACCTGTATTACTCAAAATGGCTGCAGAATCTTTACATACGGTACAGCTTTTTATTTAAATCTCTCTTTGATAACCACCATATAGATTAAGTGGCATTTTATAACAAATTCGCATCAGAATAAAACAAAAATTTATAAAAACCGCATTTGTAATTTTTCTTACAAAAAAAGTCAAACTAAATCTTCGCACTATCATTCTACCTACTAGCATTTGATTTAATAGATTGACCTTACGAAGACAGTGCTGACCCTAAGCCACCGCTTTACGTGTCAAAAACTAAAAACAACATCCCACTTCTCGAGAAAAAAACTACTAACCAAATAAAATTTGTTATAATTAAAAACCGCACTTGAACCCATCCCCAAAAAAAAAGGAAGAAAAAAATGGTATAAAAAATTACCTTATTTTAAATCATTTTTTTCGGGTTGTTCGCAATTTATACTATCTACAAAACAAACATATATACCGGTATATTTTTTTTGTAGATACCTCTCATGTAAATACAGTCATAATTTATTAATATTAGAAGTGCCACACACGAAGGTCGCATTTACACATATAACGAATATTTCATCAAACATCGAGTAAAAAAAAAGCAAGTCTTGCAAATTAACAGAGGTTACATCCCCACACAATTCATCCAGCATCACTTTTCTTGGTCAACGTTTCATCGTATAATTAAATTACGTGTGCGTGAACAAATGGCCAAGATAGATTTAAAAAAGAAAACGAAAAGTACGAAAAAGAAAGAGTTAAAAATGATAATATATCCCCTTAGAAAAGTAGGCGGAGATGCAAAACAAAATAAATTAAAGCAGACTCTCTCTCCTCGGTATAAAAAAAAAAAGCAAAAATATTTAACAATTAAGGGTGTTGAAAATATAGTTTATTTACTAGACGTCTCAGAAGACGCGACACGGCATTACCAAAGCGTAAAAAATTGGCTTGGCGTAATTATATCACCTAGCCAAAAAAAAAAAAAAAATGTATGCACGAGGCAATAGAATTAATGAACATTGCAAAGTGTACAAGAAGTGGATCCAGACTCTGCTCAATTATTATCTTAAAAAAAACCATTTCAATGAAAGCAAACAAAAGAGTAATTTGGCGACTATTAAGCAGTCACAAACATGTAGCGGAATCAACAACAAAAAAAGGCAGAAATATTCCCCCGGAGGCAAATCACTTTTAATACCGAAACATTTTTCAATCTTCGAGCGAGAGTCTACGATAATATTATTTTAATTCAAGCGCAAAATTAAACTCAAATTTTTTTATTAGCCAAATATATTTTCCCCTTCATTGATTATAGACTTGATACTAATCCAATTCCTAGCCCCTAATTTTAAAAGTACTTAAAAGTCTGAATGAATAAAAGGTAGTATGATAGTATCATCAATTTTCACACAATTACAACAAAATTTTCAGAAATTATAAAAAATTCTCATAAATTTAAGAATTTAGAATTCTTAAAATTTATTCTTAAAAGGTCAAAAAATGTTTTTCGTTGCTAGATTCTCTAAAACATTCTTACCATCTAAAATTGAGATAGGCAGATTTCGCAATTACCATTCCATCAATCATTTCATCTCTAAACTTCTTAATCGAATTGAACATAATGTCAATTCGTTATTGATTCTAAACGTCCTTACTATAATTAACCAAACCCAAACGAAGCGCGCCGCCCTAAAACCATGTCGATACAAGCTCGAAACTTATTAATAAAAATCCGCCTCTGACTTCCCCACACACAACGAGCGAGTGAGAGAGATGTGGACGTCTTGGCCCAAGTGTTAATAAGGTCAACATGCCCACGAGACATGGAAAATGAAGACGTACTCTATACTTAAGCAAATAATAAGCTTGAAAAACTTTTTTGAATCCATCTCTCGCCTCCTCCTCCTACTTTTTTCTCTCTCAACCACCCTCACTTGTTTCCAACCTAGATGATGATAACGAGTGAGCCTATATAGATGTATCGACATGTGGTTTTGCGATAGATGTACAGGAAATAAGCAGCAATCATTTGAGGCCGTAAATCAAATGTGGAAGGTAGTGATTTGAGCAGTCAACGGGTTCAAATTGCCATCTTAAACATCATCAACAAAATACATCGTAATCACGATTGGTCTCGAGCAGGTAGAACCGCGAATGAGAGTAGGCGGGTGAGTGCGACTAGATGTCGCCGACCGGCTTCAACCTTAAGAATAAATTTTCAAGAAAGTAAAAAATTTTTTTTTTGCTAATAATAATAAACGAATTATTACAAGATTAAACGTTGACCATCGTCCGTCCAATTCGGCCATTTCGATGATTTATGATTCCACTAACCTGCCTTGTTTCTTCTCCGATAATTTGACTCTTAAGTGAATTTTACACAATCACAATCACTCGCCTAATCACACTTATTGAAAACAATTTATAGTCATTACGAGAGAAATTTTACTAAAACAAGTTGTACGAAGCCAGTGAGTAAATTCCGGTCATTCAATTACCATCTTCGGCAACAATCTCCATAGTCATGTGAATACGGATATTAAGCAACTACCGGGTATATAATAATCCCTAAACTATCCTGGAGGATTATACATTTATTAGCCTATTAACTATTAGCGCAAACTATATTTCTACTAAATGGTTAAGTGCCGAAACCTGGAGCCCATGTAACCCTATCATTATGAACTGTAAATCTCCAGAGAAATAATAGCAAACTTATCGAAAAGGTATTGAAGTACTACAATAAAATATCCTTATTATAATAAGTACAGTGTGTTCGGAGTTTTCGTGCCTGAAATTATGAATCTGCCCTATCCCGTTATACACTGTTAACGTATACTAAATCAGTGTTTTACCGATATAATCATTAAGTTAGCCATTGGAACTTTAAATTCACGTGTAGTATATTATCTTCCAAATATTTTAGCGGAATTTGCGATCTGGGCCCGGTTCATAATAGGTTACAAGTTAACATTATTGGCGCTATATTCAATGTCCCCTGACCGCAATAATCACTTGTTAATGCAGACTATTAGGGCCCGAGTACATATTGAGATTTTTTTTTAAAATATTTTTTGTGAAATCAATGCTACGGTAATACAGTGCTGTGCATGTCTCACTCGATAAAAATGACTTTTGCTAACGCTGTTTTACTACGAAACATGGGAATGGAATGCTATTTTTTTGTAGTACCAAAGAAACGCATTACGCAAAAGCGTATTTTTTATAAAAACGAAATTCTATCACTGCGATTCCACTTTACGTGGTATTTTCCAGGATCGGAATTAACCACGTTAAACTGTTGCTAGCCGTAACAGCATTTTAATACGGTACTTTTTGAAATTAATTCTACAGTCATCAAATAATATTACAATAAAACTCTTACTAATATCGGCACTTTTGACAATTTCATCTCCAAATTTGGGAAATTTTGGTAAGCAAAATATAGCGAGAAAGGCCGCTTCGCTCCAGCAGCCCTGTTCGCGGGCGCAGGGAGCCATAATATTATTAGCCTACGCACAATTTTATTCTAAAAAAATTACTTCAATAACATTTTATCACTAATTCGAATACTTCATTAACTCGTTGCCACTGGATTTTAAAATCTAGATTTAGCGTCTTAATATTCATGTGAAATCATGTTGACAAATACAGTACATGTATATGGATGGCTTTCTGACTAGATAATAATCATCAGTGATAGGAACCTCCATTCAGTACTGCATCTACATAGTTGCCAACAAAATTTTAAATGAATATTAAGACGCTAAATTTATTGCTAACGTTGTTATTGGATTTTGGATCGCTGTTGTGAAATTGAATAGGTCGATTGTCACCTTGATTGCTGTGTCTATACACTATACATTTTTGAACCTTTTCTTAAGGTTCGAAATAAAAGAAATAATCACAATAAATACAGATGTGAAAATCCGGTGGCAACAAAATCACTTAAAACAGTTCAACTGTTCAGTAAATATACCTTAAGACATGGTGGTCAGTTAACTAATGTTTGTCCGCTATGATTTGACATCAATCAAACGCAAATAATCATTTTAAAAAATACAGTACAGTAATAACAATAATACCGCTGAAATAACGTAAATATAAAAACCGAATCTCCTATTTCAACCTAGAATTATACATTTTTAAGAATCTCTTTAAAGGTCAACAAAGTTAATTAGTGTGGTCAAATGAAGAAAAAAAAAACCTCAATCAAAAAATAAATACTATCTTTTTTTTTCAAAATTGACTCTTGATCCTGATAGTCTGTCTCCGTATATGACGCGCCACTTTGTCCAAATAACAAATAAATTACTTTTCCCCAATACGAAAAAAAAAAATCATCTCATTGAGAAAAACAATTACACATCGTACAAACGCCCCCACATTTCTCCCACTTTCTTTCAGACACAAAAATTATTGTCATCATGTAAACAAAAACGAATCTTTCGCTCAAAGTAAGAAAGAAAAAAATACCACTTAGTTAATAAACCAAAAACTCTACGTCTCAAGTTTGAGAAATTGGTCTTCCCTCTCGTTTTACTTGTATTAGCTAATAAGAAAAGTAGAGTGTGGAGGGGGAAAAATTTGATCTTCCCCAACCAAATCCCACCCAACTAATTGAAACGAGTCTTCACGTCCCACCTGTCTAAAACTAATGAAACCGTACGTCATAATTTTGAAAGGAAAAAAAGAGATCGCCTACATCGCTTCCTCAAACATACGAAGAGGTTTGGCCCCACCTCTCAGATATTAAGAACTACCAAAATTATCGATTACGCCGACCATGGTGGCCTATTAGAGTAATTTCCAAACGTTATTATATAGAGTTTCAATAAAAAAAATAAAACAACAAACAGCCCCTCATCTCTTCGTATCTTCAACGTCAACCTGTTGTTAAGTTCTAGTTAAACGTTTCCAAAAAAATATTTTTATAGTATTAAAAAAAAAATAGTTTAACCGAACAAAGATAAAGAAAAAAAAAATTTAAAACTGAGCATGCGCGTTAAGGCCCACACGCACACATCCTTTCCACCTTCTCCGAACAAATTTTTAAGATATTAAACTAGATAAAAAAGAAAAAAATATATATATTCGACACTATAATAGGTGCAAGTGACGCCCAAAGGGTGCGTAACCATAGAAAGACCAATCAAAATTATTAATGCTAGAAGAAAAGAAAAAAAAAATGTATCAATAGAGTTAGGCAGGTCAGGGTGGTCCAGCCCCAAACGAGCCTATAAATTTTAACTTTTCAATTGCTGATGTCCCATCAATTCTAATTCAATCCCCTTCGCTAAAAATTGTTTAAGTGGATCAATTAAATTTTGTGAAATGAAATTTTCTTAACGTTGTTTCATATCAATCAGTTACATCTCCATCTAATTATTTTGCTAGGAATAATTATGGTGACCCATCCATTTTACGTGAAGATAGAGCGAACAGTGTGGGTCAACCAACACGAAACACCCTCGACCGCCATACCACCAAATTTTCAATTACACGTACCCATTTTCCTCCCCTTCAATCCATTACCAATCATTCGCCTACACTCTTGGTCTCCACGCATTTCTTCGACACGCTCTCAAATGTCGATACAACAAAACTTTACTACAACAAAATGTTCCGTATAATAAAGTTTTAATTCAGGTCCCAGCTGAACGCCAAACCATTTTTACGAGTACTGTACAGTAGTATAACTATAAGGAACTTAATCATAACAAATCAACTGTATAACAAAGTTTTTTTTTTAAGGTCCCAACTGATACAAAGAGCTCAACGAAATTTACCGTAACAAAATCATCGGCACAACAAACTTTGTTGTTTTTCTACGGCAAATTTACTATTTACTTTTCTCATAGGCGGCGGAACATATTTTTGGTTGGGCGTGCTCACGAAAAAAATGTCTTAACCCTCCCTCCTCCCCTCTAAAATTAACCTGGTATTGAAAAAATTAGCGCCGAGCTTGCAAGGCGAAAAAATTTTTTGGACAAATGTTTGGCTGCTGCTTGTTCACCCTCTAAAAGCAAGTAAGTTATTTAATAAAGAAGCGCCGAGCTTGCGAGGCGCGAAA